>MU914461.1:0-19718 GCA_036418165.1 Cooperia oncophora
TATAGCGTATCCGTAGGGCAAAAGGTCTGGTTAGTCTTAGCGGGAGTCGGCGGAACCCAGTCCCCAGACCGCGCGCGTGGCAAGCGTACCACTTACCATTACACCACCACGAGTCTTAAGTAATCACACAATTACCGCAAGTCGTAATAATACCGCAAGTAAAAACATAGAATCTTAAAAATGCATTGGGAACGCTCCAAAATTGTACTGGCTTATTGATTGCGATGTTGCCTTTACAGTGACATGGGAGGTGGGGGGACAGCCGATGTACAGGTAAGTGTTCTTATCCTTCCCAGACGAACCTAGGTACCACTTAACCGTCCTGATGGGTAAAGGCTTTGTTGGCCTCGGCGGAAGTCGGTCTGGGACTTGATAACCAGAGGAAGCCCGTGGTAGGCGTTCTACATGATATGACACAACATCAGCCTCCTCCCACAGGGGTAGGTACTGAACGAAATGTGGCAACTGGGCTCACCTGAAGCATAATAACAAGAGGATATTCGTGGCATACAAGTGCAGCGACAGCCACATATAGCGGTAAGCATCGAGCAAGTTTACCCCATGGTGGATTACCACGATCCGTACGCTTTCCAAGCTTCTCCTCGTTGATCTTCCGAGCAATATAGAGGTTTTCAGGCTGAAAAGTTACTCGTAAGAAAGGAACCTGTTCAGGATGGAACAGTCAAATTGGTCTACCTTAGAGACCAAGAAGTGCTTCGATGGCTTATCAGCAGCGAATAATAGCCATATAACAAGTATAACTGCTCCAATAATGGCAGACAAGTAGAAAATCGCTGGCCATCCAAATGTTGCTGGGTGTTCACAAAATAATCCGCCAAGCGGTAATATCATAAGAGTTCCTAAACAATAGCGATTTTTGATGCTTATTCACAGTAGCATGACAGTGAGTGGTGCACCAGACGATCAGAAAATACATATTTTGCGTCTCTAACCTGTCCTCACTGTCCATATTACTGAGTAAATGCATCGGAGAATCTAGTACTTACTCTATGAAGAACAGCATTTTAGGCTTATAGTGAGATTCACACATTGCATCCTGCCGTTCTCCCAGGATCCCCGCACCGCTCCTCACTTTTTAATCAATATTCGGTGGTTTTATCAGTTTTTTTTCTCGTTTTCATGGGAGATAAGTGCCCAAAAACTTGCTGATGAGTTTGGAACATGAAGTATGCCAAATTAGACCGGCGCAAACATATGAAACAGCGCAAACAGAGATGCATGACACACCATGTGTGTCACAAGGTGCGAAACGTCTTAAGCGTGATTCGGTATTTTCTGGGTGAGCAGCAAAGAGAAGATGGAGCAGTGTTGCTGACTTCCAGTGAAAAAGGAGATGAGTCGTTATCTAAGGTCAAAATAAATATCGAAAACCCACCTATTTGCCTTCCGCCAGTAACAAAACCCACAGCGAATGGTCGCTCTTTTGGTGGGAACCATCGGGTGATCATCGACGAAGAAGAGGGGAAAAGGAAGCGCATCACCAATACCAGTGATGACCCTGAATATGTCTGTACCTTTCTAGATTTACTTTTTTATGGCAAGTTCAACTGGAAATTATCGCAAGATTTACGGCGCCTCGCACTCCGAACATTAAACTAATTTCCGTGCGAAATTTACACAATGCGGTTTGGCATCCGACACTGGCGATCGTACTGTTAGGGCCTTGGAAAACCGATTCCAAAAGCATGTGGCTCGGCGTGCACCATAGGTTGCTTCTGCCAGGTCTGGTCGGCAGCGTCACCAGCCGAAGACATAATGTTCTGAGGCGTTCAGCAGCCCCCGATCTAAACGATATAGCGTCTGCCAGCGTCCAAAAGCGCTATCAGCGTTCACCGGGCGACAAGCGAGTTATGAGTTGGGGAAGTCGGAGGCTAGCAAGGAGTCGGCCATTTAGACCTGTTGATAACAATTGAGGGATGTGGAAACCGCCCACCGCCAACTGCTGAACAGACCAGAATTATGCCTTAAATATATGGTCTTTAGTTAGCTGTTAAGGTGCAGTTGCTTACGTTTGCAAACGCACGTCCATAAAGCTATTTGCGTACCTCCTTACACCCCATACTCTCTAATTCCGGTTCGTCGTTGTGAGCCGCTGATTGGACGCCGGTTAGGAGCTCGCACAGACGGCACGTTAGACCTATACCTTCCTAGCCTCGAGACGGTGGCGACGGCGTGGACGCTAGCTGAGCTTGATTGGAATGTACATCTCATTCCAGCTGCTTGACGTGCTGACGATGTAACTTAGTTAGGCGTTGCTGGTGGACGACGGTAGACACTAAAGGACGCTGCCGCAAAGTAAAAACGCAGCCATAGTTTGCTAGCGCTCATGCACCTCTGCTAAGCCCCTATGACTTCCGAAATTTGAGGAATAATCACATTTCATATGTTTAGCTGAAAACTCATTTTATTTGATCCGCAATAGCCCATTGGAAAGTCCGCCGCGGTCGGCTACGTTGGTGCCATCTGAAGGGCGTTTGTGCAAAACCGAGACTGCCGCGATGGGTTACGAGAAATCATTGCTAAGCCAAGGAAGGAAGGAGCTGTGATGTAGGCCAGCCAATTTCTCTCCCTAGAGAAAGGTTTTGCGTCATCCTAGCTTCCCACAACCCTAGTCCCCTTGCCCTTTAGACGACTCGTCCCGCAATTCTATCAGGTTCGAGTAAAAACTATTGTAGAAAAGTATTTTTGAAGTTTGTAATGGGATATTCCTTTGAACTGAGCAAACATAGTGACTGGTAATGAACTAGTCAATGATTTTTCTTTTAAGTTGTTTCAAATGAGATTTAAACAAGTTTTCTGCATGGCCAATGTTTCGCCGAGTTCTAAAAGAAGTCACTATAGTACGACCTATCAACCGTAACCCGTTCTGCAAAAGCATCGCTTGTGCAGGATGTTTCTGAGAGATTCTCTCGGACCAGAAGCAGACAAAAGCGAAAAAAACGGAGAGCCTGGCTTCGGTCATGCATCCTGGTACGCGCCACGCATTCAAAATCACTCACAATCGTGAAGTGTCAGAAAGCGGCCTTCCGAACCAGGCCATGTGTGGACCAGCCGATTTCAGTGATTGTTTTTTGCAGACTTACGATGTCGGCAAACGAAAGGCTAAATAGGCTCAGGGGGAATTGTTCATGGCGGATAGCACTAATAACGCGGTGGTCTTTTTGGTCGACGATTCCGCTCCAGAAGTATCGGTGCAAGAATATTTCTTAATTCCTCTTGACTTGGAACTGGTAGGACCTTCTGGTAGACCTGAGAAGTCCGACCAGCCCATGGCAGTCCCTGGAAGACTGAGTAGCCATCCCGTCCCAACCCCTCGCCCTCCACTGTATTGACACCATGACAGTGATGTCAACCTACAGGCGCAAAAACTGTAAGAAAATCGAAAAACAAGTCCAAAGAGTAATTGGACGCAATTTCTCCTCTCAAAATTTTTTAACAAGAGTAAATAGAGAAGCGGATGAGGAGTTTGCCCTTTCGAGATTTAAAACGATGTTTGATGAAATCTAAAGTGTCCCTTCTCAACTACCACTATACGACTGGTTGTTTTTTGAGGACTTAGCAAAAGGTTCACTACATTTTCTCAATAGTGCAAACAATCTGATACCCTTTCTAAATAGACAAGATTTCTTCAAACAACCGATGGGATAACGGCTGCAAAAGTGGCTGTGCAGGGACGGCCCAGACGAGCGTTACAAGGTTTTTCAAGAGCTCTCTTGTACAGGAAAATGCTTGAACCGACACTTGGGAACGTGCACTGATCTCCGTCGCTGGCTCAGGACCAGTCCTTCTGGTCAAATGACTGCCAAAGGTTCTCTTGAAAAAATGAACGCCGAAAAATCTTTATGATTCTGTAGGGTAACGAGTAGCGCTACCACATTTGGAGTCTGTTGGAGGCAGATTCAGAAGGAAAGGTCAAGCATGCAGTTGAGCAAAACTGGCCAGTTGGTACGACCCCTCCCCTTAAAAGCACCCACTACCCAGTAAACACAACCCACCTCCTTCTATTAAATGAAAGAGAATGAAAGAAATTCAAACTTCAGATGCTCATAGCGCGGTGGCTTTTCTTTCAGCTGTGTCGCGTGTCGGCATTGGAGCGCGCTATTTCGCTCGTTATTACCTTAAAGCTTTTCGGAAGGTTGCAGCATTCTTCAGATACACTTTACAGAACTACAGACCCACTCGTATTCTCTGCTGAGCCACTCTCTAGTTGAATGGTGATGAAATAGTCGTGAAAGAGGTCTCACGGCTTCGCATCAAAATTAATGATGAGCAATTTCTGAGTACGCGAAATGTTATCAACGACAATTCCCGCTATCAAGTATTACGTGTAGTAGATGCTCAATCATGAACCAGTGGCTCAGAGTAACTCCCAGTACAGAGAGAAGCGAAAAAATCCCTGAGAACAGCCTGAACAGAGACCTCCCCCCCTTTAGCAGTGGCCAGCGTCATGGACGACTTTGTCGGGAATCGGACAAGCCCAATCAGCAGGATTCGACGTGCAACCATTCCCGGCAAGAGCATAGGAAATCGCCCTACGACGCTCCAGGCAACGCTATGTACACACGCAATTCCGCTTGTAAGCCGTTGTCTTGCAGAGTGAAAGTAATCGTGGTTGCAATGGTTGCAATAATCACGCGTCTCTAGCTTCTTTATCTCGCCGTTTCGAGTGACGAAAGTGGTACTTTCTGCGAATGCGGACAACGATGCCAAATGCACGGAGGCATTTCGCGGACCACTTGATCGCGGGAACTGCCTTTAAATTATAGTACTGCCTCAATTTCACCCGAAATGAGTATATGTAGTATAACAAGTGCTCTCACGAAACTGGGTCGTCCAGTCTACATTAGCACTTCCTTTGCCCCCTGCCCCGCAACCACTTTACAGGTCTTGTTGACTACGGACTCTTGCGGATACGGGTATCTTATTTCAGCTAGCCAAATATGCCCCCGTTGAGAATTCCTCAACTGATGTTTGACCCTGGTTGCAGAGCTCCCCAGATAAAGCAGCTCTATAAGATGAAAAGAATCCATAGGAAATCGAAATCCAAGTGCATAAACCTGCTTATACGCGATGCCGCAGCAAACACTCTCATCCCTGCGATCAGTTCCGGTTGAACAACATGAAAGTGAAACTATAACCAGAAAGTAAATCCCCGTGGCATGCATCTATTGGATTACACGGATCAATCGGAGCAAATTGGCTTTGCTACCAGAAGCCGATCAAGAATTTCGCTTATTGCTTGCAAAGCCATACAACTCTGCGATCGCGCCGCAACCGCACGCGTCTGGTCCCTATGGTCACCAGTGACATGAAGAAATAGGAAACGGTTTGTGTTGCCAAATGTGTTGATGCATTAGCAACTCACTAGAGAGTTTATGCTTGTCTGGGTGTACTTTCCAGTAATACAGGAAACATGAATGAAAGAGAAAAGAAAACCGGTTCAAACATACTTTCTCCTTCTCTGTATTCCCCCAATAACATGCATGTTTTCAACGTTTCACTACAGTACAAGTCATTCATACTTATTTCATAGAAATCATGTTTACCTGAATACGAAAACAAGCCATGGTGAAGTTGGCGCTACTGATGGTATAAGTGAATTTGACAATATTAGTAGAGTAATAGCTACTGATATTGTCCATTTACCATTAATACGATCTGCTTGCCATCCAGCTAATAGCATAAATAACGAGCCAACGTTTTGGGCCGCATAGATCGCACCTGGAAGTTACTTGATAGGCACGTTATCTCCTTTCCAACAAAACAGTGACGTCATCTTACGTCTAAAATTCGTTTTGATGGTCCTCTACGTGGTCTTCTCCGCTCTTCTTGAATTTCCAGGGATGAAAGCCAGGGCAGCGGGACGAAATGACGATTCGTTGCGAGACCAGCTGCCTGTTAGCTATTTGCCAACTCCAGAGTGGATAGGATGGGGTTTAATAGAGGTACTGTCTCCTTCATCACGGTCCTTTTCCAAATTTTTGCTAGATTTCAATCAAAATTTCAAGCGTAAGCCTGGGAAGTAGAGGTGGCATTGGGTGTAGAGGTGGTTGCGATTTTGTTCACGGCGGTTGTCTAACACGCTTAAGAAGATTACCACTTAAACTTCGTGCGAAAACGCCTGGCGCTGGCGCAGGAATACCTCAAGTTACCAAGATTGCAAGAAACTTGTCATTAGGAGTAATTTGACCAGTCAAAAACTAAAATTGACTTGTAGCACTTGTGGCGCGGACACAAGGCGTTTCCGCCCAACCGAAAGTGATATATCTGCAACGAGACATGCTAACCCATGAAAAGGGAACTCTATCCCCTTCGACAGCGCGAAGGATTTCTAAGTACCCTGTTTCAAAAAGTGGTGCAGTAAGGGGTAAATGGTGTCAAAATGGGATCAGTTCTGCTTGGTGGGGGCACAGAATGGCAGCCATCAAAGCATGTACAGGTCTCCTTGCGAAGAACTATCTCTCTCCGCAGCCAAATTGGCTCACTTGCACTGTTTGGCAGCTTCACAAGAATTTGCATAAATCAGCGGCAGTGCAAAAGCCCACTCTAGCACACCCCTGCCCCTAAGCCTAGTGGTGCTCCTTTCGCTCCATTGGAGTAGTATGTGTTCCAATGAAAAAGCAGGAAATTCTTATGGCTCAGTGCTATCGGTAAACTAGGGATTGCTCCACGGAGCCTTGGCCTTGAGAAGTTCAAAGAAAAGCCCATGTGACATCAGAGAATCGGATTTCGGAAATCGGAAGAAAAGCAGGGAAGCAACAGGGACAGAACGAAGAATGTAACTTTTGGCAAATAGGGCCGATGCACTCTACCTACGTGATTGGTAGTGCAGGTCGCTTTCAGTACATCTGTTCTTACCATGTCACAAAGAACTTAAAGGGCTATATTGAAGATTTTGTAGATCACGTGGTCAAGAACGGTACTCGTAACTAGTCTGTTTGAAATTAAGGTGCATTTATATGTACTTTCAGTACTTAGTACCTTCAGCACAAAAAAATTTGAGACCATCATAGGACATCGAAAGATACTTATATTGAAAATGAGACGAAAGCTGGGCACTGTTCGACTCGAGAGGAGCAATTTGCACTTGTTCCTTTGGCTACTCCCTCTTGAATTACACAGCTACCTTGGTAAGTCCTGTCGACCCTTCTCAAACGTGAACGAAACTCCTGCTATTCATGCACGGAGATTTACAGAAGGGTAGCGATTGAAGGAGACCAGCGAAATGCCCCCAACAAGCCGAACTGCGCCTGAAAACTATTTCTCCTACCTTGTTGTTCAGAAGTCCATGGAAGATAAGTGTTTCTATGACACGGTGATACCAAGACATCTGGATCGGAGAGCGATCCACGGCCACAAGGTTGAAATCTCTCCGATGAATTGCCTTGAACCGTATGATCATGCATTGCGGATAGGTCACGTCGTGCGACAAGGAACGACCTGGTCTTCAGTCGTTTTGTCGGCTGGCAAGGACGATGATGGTTGACGGACCATACAGACCATCGCTTGAGCAAGATTAGAAGTAGAAGCTGATAGAGCAATAAAGCACAACGATAGAATTATTGCCATTAAAAATCGTGTCGACGGAAATATACGGCTCTTTTCTTCAGAGACGAAAATCGTCGGGCTGTCACGTTCTGATGGTCCAACTTTTGACATCGTGCCTAATCACCCGATTTACCCACTGATGGGTATCGAAATATGGTAGTACTGAAATTAATACCATATATAACGGTACTGAATTTGAACAGACGGATTCAATGCGAGAGGTGCTAACAGAGGGGACAAATGTACCCACGCTAAGGGTTAAACGAGACGAATATTTGCGGAAAAACGAGGGGTAATCTACCAAACAATGCTGTGCATACGTGTAGTATGAAGACTGGTTGCTAAGATTTCCGCGTAACGAAGCTTTTTGGCAAATAAAAAGCAAACTTAAGAGGGGACCCTTTGGTCTCAACACCACGTAGGCGTCAAGTATCTGGCAATTTGCCAATTTGGTAACCTCTAATCATTCGATTGAACTCTCTGAACCCGATTAAACTCGCCATTTTCCATCAAATGCCAAGTTCGTCGTCAATGTCAATACTCTCACCTACTAGTTGAAAAGGAAATTACAAGACAATCACACTACAGATGAACACGTACACAAGCATCGTATGATCAATAGACAGGACCAGATTGGGGGGAAAACGTGACCCATAGGAGATTCAGTTCTAACGAAATGATCACTAGTTATTGACTACGTATACAAGTTTTTCTTTAGTCGGAACTATGTCTGAAGGAAAGGAATGATTGAAAAAGGTATGAATGCCAATTTCAGTAGGCCGTTTGTCAGTGGCATCGATTTGAAAGATTCCAAAAGAGTAAAGAAGAGTAAAGTTGGAGGAGGGGCTCTCTATTTGAACTAGGAAGTATTACCTGCCCCGGAGAAAAGATCACTTTACCTACGTGTAAAGAATAAAGTTCAGCTGATCACGTTTGACGTAGTAAATACTACAGAAAATATTTACTGCCCCCCTCGCCTATCGAGTCTGTCTGAAAGAACGCACCTTCACTCTGAAGGCACACCTTCACTTAACTACAATAGCACAAAGAACGACCATAGTTGAAATCGGAACGTCAAAAAGTGCCGTTCCCGAAGTGAAAACCCAGCGCAAAAGAAGATTTTGTGGACTTCGAGGCACACGTAAATTTACTGCATTACTCATGAATAGTTAAAAGTAAATGACCTTGGGAAGGGGTCCTTAGAAGCGCACATTACCAGGCAAGATGATGACTGTCGAATATTCCAGAGTAATATTTGATTGGTGGCCTATGAGGAGGTCAAAGGTAGACTGAATGAAGCAAAACTGATAGGAGACAGGATACCAGTAAACTATACCGAACAGTATAGCTCTTACTGCTATTGCGAATCGTTATCCAAGGATATTTCTGTCCATTATTACTGCTGAGGTCGTTTTGCATGTGAAAGTTACAGTTACCTATGAGAACACCGCACAGCAGAAGCCTCAGCGGTGTAATGAACCGGACCGGAAAGCGCCCAGTTCAAGTCCCGCCCGCATCCGTGCAAAAGTTCAATATTCGGTACCGGTTACTTTAGTTCGAGACCGATATGAGACCAGAGCACATCACCGTTGGGGATTCTCCGACAGGGGGATGGTCTTATTTGGTCGCTGAGGGTAAGGGGTCGTATTTGGTCTGAGAAAATGTTTTTATTGTCGAGTTCTCTTGTTTCACTTACGCTAAAGAGGGAGGGGGGGGGGGGTAGTTGATTGCTGTTGTTAGAGAGGGGTCGTATTTGTTTTGCAAGTCCCTCTCCCGTTCGACAGCAAAATTCTTGGAAGAGAAAAAATTGGAATTCAAAAAGTTCCGGAGAAACTGGAAGGTAGGAGGTTGGGGAAATCTGGGAAAGTGGTAGGTAGATGAGAGAGGGCGTCTTTTCCGAAAATTTCCCCCAATGCCAGGACGTGTCCTGAAAAAAACAATAAACCGAAATCGTAAAAAGAGGAAGAGGGGGTCATGTCAGGCTACCTTTCAGGGGTTGGGGGTGGTCGTGCGAACTCGACAAAAACCCCCAAATCATGATGTGCTCTGTATGAGACACCAAAATTTGTTGCATGAGGCTAATTCGAAAGTCTCAGAAGTCTTCACAAGTATCTTAACAGTGTTATTACACCTGTAAATCTAAAAAGTATTGCCTCTGATTCTACGTTTTGCGAGAGGTCATTAGCACTTCGATGAGTAAGTCATTGGTGGCAATCGCAGAGACATGGAAGAGGAGAGCTTGTTTACTAGCAGAGTACTAATTTACTTCTTAATTTTGTCAAGAAGACATGTCGGGCCAAAGGTACTATTCTTTCGAATGCCTAAGAGAAAAGAGAAAAAAAACTCGGGGACAAAAAAAAACCTGAGAACAAAGGAAAGAGTCAGCAAAAAAAATTTCAAACCTGCATACACCAGGAACCGATTGGTTTTTTTTCTTTGACCACGGACACCAAGGGTGTATCCCTACGGACACTTGCAAAGAGACTGGACCACAAAAGGAGGGATAAGGGGCGTGGTTGCCTTTGGCAGCACTTGTTACGGGGATCGTGCCTACGTCTACGCCGTCACACTATGCGCACGTGTGAAACAAAGCCTTACAATGACTGCGCAAAATACTGCCATATACTTGTTGTATCGAGCCGTACTCCATGACGTTCACAGTTACAGCATATCATCAATGTATTGCGAAAAAAATCGTACTTTTTGTGCTGGTTACCAGTAAGTTTCATCAGATGGAAAAGTACTGTAACCATTGCAGCGGTCAAAGATAATGAACATCAATTAGTCACATCGCATCGTGTTTTCAGTAGCATTAGGTAATTAGATTTGGTTGTACTACAGGTCACTAGTTGGATCGAATCGCCGGTTTTTTTTGGCACTTCACGGTCAGTAGCTGAAACTAGGTAACATAGTAGTAGTTCAACCCACAGAAATTTCACATTTAAAGGATAAAAAGGATAAAGTCTTCGCCGTTGATCAATCCCTTTGTGGGATGCGGCACGCATTCTACTTCCATTCAGAATCGTAGTGGCTTATTGAATGCGATGTGGCCTATACAATGACTTGCGGTGGCCAGCCGATGTACAAGTCAGTGTTTTATCCTCCCAGACGAATCTGGTACCAATTTACCGTCCCCGGAGGGTAGAAGGCTTGGTTGGCCTGGGCGGGAGTCGACCCGGGATTCGAACCCGGCGCCGCGCGAGTGGTGAAGCGCGCCACTTGTCACTACACCACCTCCGCCTTATCATCAATTATAAGTTTCTAAGAAATAGAATATCCCCTCTCGTTCGAAGGAGATCATATCCAAAAAGACTACAAAAAAGGCAGAACTCCTTCAGGCTATGTTCAAAATTTGCGACAGCGTCTACCAGCGACCGTCAGCGTTCCGAGCGTTCGGCAGCGTCAGCGACTAGGAAAGTATAGATCGATCTAGCGTCTGCCAGCGTCTACCAGCGTCCACCAGCGTTCACCAGCGACCGGGAGTAGAGGATGTAGGAAAATAGGAGGGTAGCAAACAGCTGGGTCAGGCGGCGTGAAATTTCGGCGTATCAAAGAATCATGCAATTCAATGCACGGTGTATTGAAGCTGTACGGTGCAGTTGCACACGTCGCAATTTCGCGACGCCTAATCGAGCTGTTTGTTACGCTCCTGCTTCCCATGCTCTCAGATCCCAATCGTTGGTGAACGCTGGCAAACGATGGCAGATGCTAGATTAACAGCTATACTTCCCTAGTCCCCAAGTCTCTGCCAGACGCTGATGGACGCTCGCAGACGCTAGATCGCTTTCTATACATTATTAGTCACGGACGCTGCCGGACGCTCGGAACTATAGTGGTCGCTGGTGGACGCCGGTAGACGCTAGACCTATACCAATGCTTCTCTGGCTCTCGAGACGCTGGTGGACGCTAGTAGACGCTAGATCTATACATTCCTAGTAGCTTACGCCGCCGGACGCCTGGAACGCCAGGGGTCTCTGGGACCCATAAAATCGGATCGGAAGGCTCTGTAGGTCCATCCATGCTTAATGCGGATTGGGTCTGCCCCTCCCCCTTAACAGCTTCAATGGAGAGAGATGGACAGTCACACTATATTTTTTTCTCGCTTGAACCCTCAGCCCTCTCGCAGCCACGCCTCTTGCTGCTCTCGGATACGAACTATAGAATGAGTGAAACCCAAGAAGGAATCGATAAACGCGCACTGCTCTGAATTTTGTTCATCTACTCATTCACCCAGCATACATTACAAGAGCGCGCTCTTGCACAAAACGCAGAAAATCAAGTTTCAATTAAAAATAAAAAAAATCAAATTTTGAAGCGAACATTCTAAAAAGAACGCTTTATAGTCACTATTCTGAAGGCTGTAAAACAGACAATGGCAGTTCGCAAGCCAGTTATTCGTTCTACTATAAAAAATGTTCTTTGAATTGATTGACCAACCCAACCTAGAGGGTACTTCCAATCAGAGGAGTCATTTGAATACAGGGTTGAAATTTCTTGCAAAATGGCTGCTTCAGCTTATAAAAAATTAATTCAGAATAATCAACTGACAAGGAAAAAACAGAACTACTGAGTAATCATTTATTATAGTATTGTGACTATTGTTATCATTGTTATTACTGTTAATTTTATTGTTAGCTATTAATTAGTATACTAACAATTAAGCTGATTGCAATTATTATTATTATTGTAACTAATTGTAACTGAGTATCTACTCAAGAAGACCGATTCAGACAGAAACATCATGCCCAATAAAAACCGTCGGAGAGTGAAAAAGAAGCCGGAAAAAAGATGATGATGAAAGAGATGTGTTTACTGGTTGTAGCTAAGGTAAGTGACATGTAATTAGCACCAGCTGACTTTGGTGAGCCCGGGTCTCAAATTCGGCGACTGTTCATACAGTATTCGGTGTATAGATTAATTACCTCAAAAAAATTGTTAAAATTTTTTGGCCGACCTTCTGAGTGTGAAGTATTGAGTATTAGAGTCGAATTGAAATGAGATGAAATTCGGTGCGGAAAGCTGGACGCAGCCCTTACTGAGATGGCACGGCAGTTAGACCGGATTACCCGAGTATTTCCAGCAATTTCCATCAAACTTCAAAGAGCTAGGGTTGTTAATTGAGTTCGAACTGGGCGGCATTGGATATGTGGAGGGTTTAGGTCTTGAAATATCAATTCAGATGTGAGTAAGATTTGGCATGAGCGATCAAAGTAATTGACTTCAATTCAATAGTCAAACGGCCATTCAAGAGATGGGAGATCAAGTATTCAAACTCGCGTGCTACTGAGACTTTCTAGAACAAGATGAACAATAAGAAACCTCTTGAAATAAAATAAAATTCACTAAATACTAAAATGCTATTCCATAGAGCCACGCTATCGACTCCCTCTATTGTTTCAGCTCCAATCAAAAGGGCACATTTTGCGAATTTAAATTATAGGTAGTAGTGATCGACTACAAGTTTCCGAAACAAATTGGGCCTTTAGTGAAGTAGCGAAAAAAAGAAAAAAAATTGTTGAAACCTCCCAAGTATGACCCTCCTCCAGATAGCTAATCACGAAAAGCGAGAAGCAAATAGAAACTGTTCAGATGCGAGAGACACAAAGAAAGGATGAGAGAACTGCACGATAAGCGAGACGAGAGATATCAACACATGATAATTAACGTGGGCTGAAATGGTCCTAGCGGGTTCAGGTGATATGCCGGTAGGTTGCTTGCTGCCCACTTTGGAGCCACGGCACACTGGAGCAGGCCACACTTTGGAATCCCCAGCGATAGAGATCGTACTTGGCCCTTGAAAAAGTGTTTGTGGTTATTGCGGCAGTTTTTGGGGGTAAAAGTGGTGAGTTTTCAAAAAAAACTGCGAAAAATTCTTAGGGTGTTGGGAAAATTCAGGAAGATGGTTGGTAGGATGGGAAATGAGCGAAAGAGGTGGATGTCGTATCAGGTGACGAAATTTGAAGGTGGGGGACAGAATTTGCAGAATCCTTCCTCAGGAAGACCCCTTTCGAGCCGCAAAAAAAGGGCGTAACCCGCTTACTCCAGGATAACCACTTCTTCGAGCTTCATGGATGCTGGTCACGAAATGTGCCTTTGAACACCTACAGGGTTCCCAAAGTGACCCAATCAATTCGAAGCCATACCCATTATTACTAAACTGTTTTCGTCTGTATTTTACTATGAACTTTACTATATAAGAAGGCGTTCAGAAAGGTAACTATGCGAGAGCATTTACAAGACAGCAACACTACGTGTGTATGTAATAAGCTATGTGTTGTGTGTGTTGTTCTGATGAAAAGATTCGCTGTCGCCATCGCATCGTCGCGTCATGGTGTGTTCGATGGTCGACAAGTTTGGTATTTGCCAGAGATGGGCGTTCACCAAAAAACTGGTTAGCTAGACTTTATCCGATATAATACAGCAAGCAGCTAACAATATAACATGAAAAGCCGTTCCTACGTACATTGTAACATACCTTTACTTTCTATATCCCCTTCATCCGGTCTCACTCGCCATTCAGAATGAATGAGCGAAAAGAGCGACTTGAACGGGTCCTGTACAAGTATAATCCTCCTTGGTGTAATCGGTCAAATACGACGGTGTGTTTGCGTGTTTGGACCTTTGTAGTTCGAAAGTAACACTACGCCTTGAAGACAACGTCGCTTCCGGGTTGCTGGAGAAGGGAATGCGGAAGGCGTAAGGTGGCAGGTCCTCAATGAACCCTGATAATAATACTAAATAATAATACTAATAATATGCGGGTCGGCTAAATTAAATCCCGTACAGGCTCACGCTCAGCCCAATCAAGCCTTCTACCACCCGTGACCGGTAAGTTGGTTCCAGATGTCTGAGAGGACTGAAACAACGACATTTTCCCGTCTCCACAGCTCATGGGCCATATCGACATGACGGCAGTTTTGAATGGAAGTGGAAGGGCGCACCCAATCAGGGAACTGATCAAGCGGAAGACTTAAAGGCAGATGGCACGATAATTTGGTACTTGGTCTAGAATGGTGGCAGGGGTGCTATATAGTGTTGAAAATTGAGAAAAAGCGGAGTGAAACGGCCAAACCAGCAAAAAAGCTCCAATTCTACACTACCCGGGAAGCTATTTCGGACCAATTTCCCGTTGGCATCGTGCCAGTAACAGCTACGGTAGATACGGCTGCATGTATGTACTCATATATCCATGCAGCACCGCAGCCGCTTCATATCAATCCCTTCGCTTCATATTGTACTTCGCAAATGAAGCGATACGAGCATCAGCATCGGTCGGACATTTGTGGGCGGGGGGGGGGGAGCGCGCTGGGCATCAGAGTCGGTATGTTGCAGCTTAAAAGAGGGTATCAGAGTAGCTTCCGTGGAAAAGGCGCTACATGCGCTGCTCAGAGGCTCCGAATTCTATCCTACTGAGCGCAAGTCTAGGGGATTTATCGTGCCACTCGCCTTTAATTTTTTATCCTGACTGGTCATACAGTCCAGTCTCGAGTATCTCGCTCATCAGAGGAACTCGTAATCTCATTACACTGTAATCTTTTCTTGGGTGACCTAAGTTCTATTAAGAGTTCAGTTATTACTCCGCAGTTTTGGTTTTTTTTGTCACTGGTAGATAGTATTGTATTAGATGACGCGAGGAAACGATAAGATAGCCAGGGGCAGCATGATATCGCTTTGCTGGCATGGAGGGAGCAGGCCCGGATAACTCGTACAGTGAGGCTGCCAGGTCCTTAGTTAGGATGCTTTCATAATTCGTTTCTTCCCTGGAGAGACTAAGCGACCTTGTAGCGGTTTGTACCTACATAAATGCCGCTGACCTTAATATACAATGGAAGAATTTGTCTTCAAAGGCAGTTGGCACGACAGACCCTTAGACGAGAAGGATTAAAACGCGAACTCGGTGCCCCTGAGCTTGCGCTGCGTGGCGCTTTTTCCAACTAAGGTGTCCTTCTAGCGCACTGTCAAGCTGCAAAACCGACCCGGACGCCCACCGCGCCCGTCCACCTCCAAAAGTCCGACGGATCCTGATGCTCGTATCGATTCATTCCGAAGTACAGCGAAGCGAAGGGACTGATATGAAGCGGCTGCGGTGCTACTTGGATATATGAGTACATATATGCAGTCATACTGATTACTGGCACGACGCCACCGGGAAACTCGTCCCAAAGTGGTCTCTGAACTGTGTGAAACAAATGCTTTTTGCGCAGGTTTGTGACGCTTTTTCCCATTTTGCCACTATCTAGCACCCCTGCCACCATTTTGGGCCAAGTGCCTTAAAGGGTGAGAGACAGAGAGCTTGGGAAGAATAAACAGATAAGCTTGAGCAATACAGATCCAAGCTGGCCGAGAGAAAGCAACAGTTAGTCTGAGCGAACATAAAACTCAAGATGACAACGAGTAAGGAAAAGTAGACGGAGGCAAAAACACGGTGGAAAAGGAGAAAACATGAGACAGCACTAGGTTTTGGTTTGTTCCTTCAACGAAGGCCATGAAATCACCTAGCCGAGCGATGAGCCGTTGTAGAAGAATAACTTGACTATAACTCGACTAAGTCCCACTAAACAGTCCAATCAATACCCAGAATTTATTGGTGTCTAACCAACTGTTATTGTATAGTGTGAACTATGCACTATTGCAGGACAAGTTTTTAATGTCCGGTGACGTCTTAATGATCATAACGGTACTCTTCCTACTCTTCCACTTCACTAGACAAGTCAATCAACTGAAGGGCGCAGTTTGGCTTGGGCGAGGGGGGGGGGGAGGAGGAGGAGGTATGGGGCATGTAAAGATCTGGAAATACCAGCCAAAATTTGCAAAGACCACTTGTCACTAATGTAAAGAATACCGTCATGTCAACATGTCAATTTTTTAAAGCAATGAACACGTCGATGGGAAGTAGCGGAAGCGCAAAATGCTCCCCCCCCCTAAGCCGAACTGCCATAGGTGTTATACAAGAGAGGTATTCCTTGGCACAGAAATTCTATTCTCACCAGTTCAGAAGAGTTCACGAGGGGATGACGAAGAGGTCAGTTTTGCAAATGGGCGGGTCGGCACGTAACTTTTGCCAATTCACGTTTCTAATCAACAAACGACATCAATCTGATTGATGTCGTTCACAGTTCTTATGATTCGGGTAACATAGGGCGCTGTTCGGCTAAGGAGGGGCATTTCGCACGTTCGCTAGTTTCATTTTGTTAGTTCCTGATAAATAACAGGAAACTCCCCGAGAGCTGAATGTGCGGGAGAATGCTCCCCCCCCCTCCATTTTGTTCGCAAGAGTTTACAGCTATTCGAAAGGACCCGTACAAACTTAGCTGAGTACCATTTGGTGTCCCACTAAGCCAAACTTCGCCAAGCATCAGGAAAATGGAGGAAATAGCAGCGTGAAACGATCTCCTTCTGAAATTTCTTACTCTGGTACATCTCCCCATCCAACCTACCATCTTCCTAAGTTTACCAAGATGCTACCACCTTTCCCATAATCTCCCAGAATTTTTTCCGGATTCCTTTCCTCTTGGAAAAAACTTCCGTGGACGGAGTCGTAGGGATTCCGTCATCAAACTAATACAAATTGCAACTACCGAAAATAGCTATATACAGGGTGACCAAAAAGTTCTGGCAATTTTTCGGAATACTTCGGTAGCATAAAAAATACCGTTCGAAAAAGGAAATCAACTAAACGTCTGGGAGTCTTCATCTAATCAGTACTAATGACCGTATACAACAAAGTTCCAACAAGTGTTCAAAAATGCCTCCTTCAGCCTCAACACATTTACGTAGTCGTTTTCCAAAGTGTCCGACAATGGTCGCGCATTCTTCTGCTGTAGTTTGGTCCCAAACACGCAGCAACGCCACTTTCAGGTGGTAAACCGTTGCGCATCGAATTCCTGAGATTTTTCGACCCAGATGGAATAATCCATGGGGTTCGGACCATGCTAGTTGGGAGGCCAAACGTCCTTGCCCCAAAATCGGGAAGCAGCTCTTCACAAGCGGCAGTTCGTGGGTTTGGCAGGATGTGCTGGCTCCCAGTCTTGCTGAAGCACGTGTCCATCCGGGCCGAAGTGCTACGACACCCATGGCTTCAGTACATCGCGGAGAACGCGTTGTTGGGAGTAGACAGCATTAATCTTTACGATGCGCTCGAAATGAGAGGTCTTTCCGGTGGCACAGATCCCGCCTCAGACCGTGACTGAGGCTGGAAAGAGTCTGCGTCCGACGGATTTCACAGCCGTTGCCTTCTGTTGACCTTTTCTGAGGAGCAGACAACAATTCCGGTAGTTGTGATCGAAAATTTTTCTCGTCGGTGGCGAGCACATTCTTCAAGCAACAAGCACCGACCAGAAGATGGGTTTCAACAACTGCAACTTTTTGATTTTTTCGAGACAGTGCGAGGAGAAATCGAAAGTGATTGGATAGATGACTCGTACGGTAGTTCGAAATGGCTTGCGGAATACAAATAACCCATCGGAGAGAAAACAGACCATAATGGCCATTCAAAAACGCACAAACACGAAATTGCCAGAACTTTTTGGTCACCCTGTAGTAGCCCTAAGGCAACTAGAGCGGAATATTAGACAAATGAAATGGGAAACACCTGGAAAAGCCAAGAACCGAGAAAGCTTTGTTTTCTGAGAAAGTTTTTTTTCGCAAATAGGCAGGGCGTGGCTGCGTACCTCATCTGGAAAAGGCTGCGGCTGCGCTTCTAGTGCGATGATTCTGGTGCCATTCTGGTATTGTTGAAATCATGTTGTTCCCCACCACAAAACAGGATGACAACTGTCTCAAATGGAGGGATCCCGCAAAATACGGATCCCAGGCCATGTCCAAATGAAGTATGAAGCAACGCCCTCCACATATACAGGATATGGATTGTACACACCCTAAAATCTCAAAGACAAAAAGGTCTAGTTCGGGAGTTAGTGTAACAATAAGATTGGGTTGTTCCTGCGAAAAGAAAAAAAACAATCAATCGCGTTATTCGGTGATGAAAATAGCTGTTCTTCCAAGTTTCCAATTTTCTAGTGTGAACAACAAATAAAGAACAATTCAGAAAGAAGATGGAATAGACATTGCAAAATTTCTGAAAAAAAACCGTGCTTGGTTTTCCAGTACAGTCCGCTCATACCTGCTCAGCAATTTTTGTAAGATTCAAAATACATCTTATGCGTGATGACCCCAGAACAGGAGTCAGGTGTAATAATTGCTATGTGTGTTGCGAAACCTAGCCCTAGATCATGTCGAAATAACACTCCAGACAACCCGGACTTCGGGTTGTCCTATAAGATCATTCTTTTGTAATGACCCTATTTCAAAAGGTAAGACGCATTTATTTGTTTGGTTGTGACAATTCGCCCAAGAAGTTCCAAATATAGTGGCACTTTTTTGGAATTTTAGCATACCTTTCATTTGCTTCTGAAGCACTTTTTATTGAGAATGGATCACTCACGTTGAAAGACGCGTTAAAATACGCTTCGGCAAAGGTGCGCCTTATACGCGGGTGCGCCTAATAAAACACCGTCCCTAATTTTTGGTCAGTCGACCAATTGCGACCGAGTAATCCGTCGCAATCGTCGCTTTGCCATAAACCAAGTAAGTGTTGTCAAAACGACTCCCAAGATAGAGCGACCGATAGCTCGTATAAGGCTGCGTTCATACTGTGAGGCAGCGTCCACCAGCGTTCCGAGCGGGTAGCAGCAGCTGGTACCACCACACACTCTTTACTAGCAGTCTGCTGCTGATCGCTGATAGACGCTGGCAGACGCTAGATCGATATACAGGGGGGGGGCAAAAAAAAGACTTTTTCTTCCTCGACTTTCGAGGCGCTATAAGTTACACTTTATCAAATTATTATCGGACATTTCTACCACCATATTAAAGAGCATATCAAATACTATCATGATACTCCGCCACAGCCTTCTGGAGGAGCGCCATCGAGAGATTCTGCCACGCGACCGTCAGTGGGTGCGTGAGTTCAGCGAGATCGTTGATTTCTCCGCCACTGTAGACCACCCTATTGAACTCCGCCCGAACCAGGTAATTGAGGGGGTTTAGGTCAGGTTACCTGCTTAGATATTCCACCTTCTTCAGGTACTCAACGCCCTTCCATTCCAAGTAGGCAAGAGTTTCCAACGCCCTTCGATTTCATGTGGTGG
>MU914463.1:0-10677 GCA_036418165.1 Cooperia oncophora
TAATACTCGAGATCATATCATTGATTCTGGAGTTTCTTTTGAGTTCTCTGACAGGGGAGGAGTGGCGGTGCAAGAGACAGACCTCTTCTAAATTATCAGATTAAGCAAAATATTGATGTCACCGGCAAGCAAGGGTGGTCGCGCGCCTAAATAGCCAAAATCAATGACGAAAAAATTTTACCTGGTGAAACAGAAAGCCCCTCTCGAAAACTATAGTAGACTCTTTGACCCTCTCCGTGAAAGTTAGCCAATTCTCTATAAGTAGACTGTTTACCATATTGGGCAGACAATAACAAAGTAATTATTTCAGCTGAGTATTCTCCCACTCTCTCGCTTGGTTTTGTCCGAGCTGGCCACCTACCTTTAGGTGATCAGACAACACTTATGGCGACAAATATCTAGGGCCATTATAACCTTCACTTCCTACATCCATACGTGGTCAACAAAGCAAAAGGAAAATACTCCTACGCGGATTTTGATGCTTCATAGACCACTCATCCATGAGCCATGCATTTACTTCTCTGCAACCTCGTAACATCATGTGAATGGGTATGAGGCTCGTGCAGTGAGAGCGCTGTCGATGTAAAGCAATTCATGAAATGCAGCTACTCGAAGCTGCCCTTAATCAGCTGGCTGAGTTCGCTGGAATGCATAAGCACCTGGGCATGATTCGGTCCTACGGTGGCTAATGTGGTAGGTTGGTCCAGCTTTAATAACAAGCGAACCCAACCTGCTACGCTAGCTTTCCTACAGACCGTTTTCCAGAGATCCATAGTAGGGTGAAGGAGTACTGCATGTCCTGCAATGGTACAGTCTATAACACGACGAACAGTAGAGCGCGTGAGAGTCAGCAGACGCCGTGTTTCCTACCAGTATTAACGGCAGCTGCCGCTAGGCTCCTTTCTATGCCTCTGACACGCCCCATCGGTTCGCCGTGATATGCACCACATGCCATCACAACACAGGAAGAATGACCATCACCTGTATCACCTGTGCTCCCGTTGATCATCGAGTTCCTCGAGCGGGCGCCAGTAACGTCTCCATTCGTCCCTGCAACGTGCAAGACTCTCTCAGCTCGAGGGACACGATGAACTTCATACCATTCGTTCAGAGCTTTCACGAAGAAGTCTGACCATCGCGTAGGCGGTCGTCCAGGCGTTCGCTTGACATCCCGTGGAATCCAGTCGGTGATTGCTCTGGTCCAGCGGTCGTCCTCGAAACGCATGACGTGTCCGGCCCACCTGATCTTCGAAACCTTGGCAAATGCGGCGGCGTCTCTGATCTTCGATCGTTGGCGGAGTGCGGAGCTCCGGATTCCCTCTCACTTGCGTGTAGCGGGAAACTCCGAGCATCGCCCTTTCGATGGCGCGTTGAATAACGCCGACCGCATGCTCATCCTGCTTTCGTAGAGTCCAAGTCTCTGAGGCGTACGTCAAGGCAGGAAGGACCGCGGAATCGAAGAGGTGGGCACGGAGCTTGGTGTTCTTCGTCTTCTTCGCTACTCCCTCGATGTTCTTGAAGGCTCCCCAAGCCGCTCGCTTCCTCCTGCTCAGCTCTGGAGCTAGGTCATTCATCATATTGATTTCACGACCTAGGTACACATAGCTAGAGCATTCAGAGATGGTCGTTCCGTTGAGCGTGAATGGGGCATCAGATACCAATCCGTTCTTTCATGAGATGGCGTTCTTCGTTTAGTTCAGCCATAGACGATCTTCCACACGCGAGTCGATTCAGCCAGCATTTTGCTCGCCCCTATGCCCTCGGAGGGTCTGGCGTTATCAAAACGATGTCGTCAGCACCCCTAAGCGGGATGGTGTAGTTGCCGACCGTCGATCTTCACTCCCATGTCTTCCCATTCCAGTTGACGCATGACGTTCTCGAGAGAGGCGCTGAAGAGCTTGGGCGAGATGGTGTCGCCCTGTCGGACCCTCTTCACATCAATGATGATCTCCTTGTAGAATGGTGAAATCTTGGTCGTGAAGTTGCTGTAGAGCTCACGAAGAATCCTGATGTACTGAGTAGGAATACCCTGGTTGCCCAGGGCTTCGATAACCGCTTCTGTCTCAACGGAGTCGAAGGCTTTCTTCAAGTCGATGAACGTGAGACATAACGGCATCTTGTACTCTCGCGATACTTCAATGAGCTTCGTTACCGTGTGGATGTGATCGATCGTGCTGAATCCTCTTCGAAACCCTGCTTGCTCGCATGGCTGTCCTTCGTCTAGTGTTCTGCCAATCCTGTTCAGGATGACTCGTGTGAAGAGTTTGTAGACTACAGACAGCAGGCAGATTGGGCGATAATTGCCAATGTCGTACAGGTCTCCCTTCTTAAGAATGACCATATGCTGCATAATTCTTGCAAGACCTGTGGAAATGAGAGCATTTCTCGCAACAGACATCCGTGAAGTGATGCGGAATCCGCCCCAGTAGATACTTATACCGCTGCCCTAACCAGTCATGGCAGCCGCGCACTCGAGTGTCCTTTAGGGCCAATGCATCTTATCTGAAACCATCATTACGGTCTCTGCACGATGTTTTCAGATCTCCAACTGAGATGGTTTGGCTTCAGAGAGTAGGAAGTGTCTGAGAAACGCGTTTCAGGCCTATGAAATATGCCTGCACCCATTCGAGCCCAGTCACGCCCAGAGCAAGTGCAGCTGAACTGCGATCTCCTCGGTTTCTGTGCTCTCTAGTCCCTTGTAGTCTTGACTGTCATCCGAGCATTCAGCGTTTCTTCGCAGTGCGCTTGTATTGGGTGCAGAAAAGAGAACCTTTATCACAGAGCTTAGTGGAAGATAGAATTTCCTGTTTTGCATTTGTGTGCCACTACCCCATCCACTCATCGTGGAATGTCCGTTTGAGATTACGATGGAAGTCGAATGGGCTGGGCGTCTAGTAGACAACCCGTTTATTACCCTGTTATAATCACCGAAATAGGGGCAGTTCGGCGACGGGGCAAGGCAGGGCGGGGGACATTTTGCATTTTTGCTGCTTTCCATCTAATTGTCGTCCTATCTGGAGAGCATTTCATGAGCTTATAAGAGTTGACAGATTTCACCATGGTGGCTGGAAAAGCCTGCTCCAGCTTGACAAGATCCATCGGTTTCGTAAGAGTGAGATTCGTAAAGCGGAACCAGCAGAATAAGTCGCGAAACGCACCCAGCCCCCTCCCCCTCCAGCCGCCCTTGGCCGAAATGGCCCAAAGTAGGTATTGTGAAGATCTCATTATTGTTCCGGAGGTGCAGATTCTCCCGACGTGACAGCTTGCTGATCGTAACTGTAGTAGCTCTCTATAACGGCATTTCTCCACTGTATTTCCAGCCCTTGTTTCGTCTATATCGTAACCGATGTCTACTTGAGGCAGTTTTTCTTGGATGTTTTTACCAGCAACGGCTTACCAGGTCTGATGCGAATTTCCTGCTTCCTCATCTCCAACGGAAATACAGGCTAGAAGTTTCCCGAAACTAAATCAGCGTACGTGATTTGCTTCTCACCATCAGAATTACCACGTCATGATACTCAGAGCTAAACTTGGATTAGTAAATGCTATCCGGGTGGATTAGCCTAGAATAGCTGGGTTATCCCAAGAAACCGCTGGTTTTTGCTCAGTTACCGAATCATGCATGCAATGGTCAGCCCATCAAATAAGCACACTTTTCCAAAATATGGTTGTTCCACCCGCGAATTCCGTCAACATGAGCCGGAAGCGTGGGTGGACACAGTGTACAGCGGATGCGTGAAGTGGCTGAATCAGTACGGTTCCTCACCCCCCCCTCCCTCTTTCTAGCGCTGTTAAACTCAAATTTCCCCTAAAATGGCCGCTGCAGCGTGGCAGTTCACTTTCGGGTACCCTTTCTCTGAACAATAGCTTCCCCTCTTCGAGCGACGTGACTTCCTCAAAAGTGAGGTATTCGCGAAACAGCAGGATAACAGCCTTATCTGAATCTTCAGCAGTTCAAGCAACATCTCTGGTGCTTTGAACAACCATGATTTCGCTCGCAGCCGCTTGCAAAAGCAAAATACAACCTTAAAAATACAACAATAATCTAGCCTTCCAGAAACTACACTTTTTTCTGAGACCCTCTAGAACGACTATTATCGTTTTTTGACAGGCGAAACTCTGAGCTCAAAAGCTCGATTCCTTCCTTGCAGTAGTGACAGATCTCATTGGGGAACTCTAGTATGCTGCTTTCAGAACGAATATCCCTGCTGAAATGAATGAAGGGGCGAAAGGTTTGCCTGTCAAGTGATTTCGATTGAATGTGAGCCATGCATTACTGCCGTGCAAAGGTAGTTCAAGGGTGCCACTTCCACATAACGTTCAGATCCAGTGTTTCAGAAAGATTTGCAACTTTTATGAACTCACTTTCCTTTGTTTGCGTGGTCTCCAGTATTGACTAATCTCTGCTCTAAGCCCCCCCCCCCATCTGAAGCGACCAACAACGCCCCACCCCCTTTTGATAAGATTCTCCCAACAATGATGTGCACTCGGTGGAAAAAAGTCCAACCAGCAAAGAAAGATAGCGAAACTACTCAGGGCACATCACTGGTTTCGGATTTTGGTCAAGTCCGTACGACCTCACCCTACCCTTTTTAGGGGGTTGTTGTGACCCTCCCCTCACATTCCACACAACTGCTTCCCTCCTCATTAACGCCAACAGGGAGGGCGGCTGAATACTAGAGTGCGAACAAAAAAAAACCTACGGAAAGAGCAGCAACCTCACGCAGAAGGTCATAAAGCGAAATAACGACCCCTTCTCTGCAGCAACGCAGTACGTCCGCCTGTGGGAATCTTTCTAAACGAATGCTCTATCCAAGAACTCTTACTATACGTGCGTCATTGCGCGTGGAATACATAGTAAACCTGAAACAGGAAAAAAATTTCATCTGGTAAAATGCTTTTTACATCCCAAGAACTTGATCCCCTCCGTCGGATGTGGATGCGAATCGAAGATGTATCTGGGTCTGTCCAGTTGTATTCCTTGCCCAAAATATGAGCCCTAGGCCGCAGGAATTTCGATAAATTTTCGTTTTGTTGAATAAGTTCCAGTAGCCACACAGTAAAGGGAAATTGTATGCGCTAGTAAATATTTCAGCAGCCTGGCCGAAAATTCGCATGTGAAAAACTCTGCTCACGAGAATCCTATTATGCATGCACATTAGACATCAATCTTATGAACTTCTTGAAAACACTCAAGTCTCTTGCCATCAGATCTGCAGCATTACACGAAAAAAAAGGCGAGAACAATTCTCCTAGGACACGACTTTGCAGCAGAACTTGAGATTTGATCGGCGGCTTCAGACCGCCTCTCTTTCACAAAGGAATGGCTTCAAATTTTCATGAAGCTGTGAATGGAGCAGACTGACATGTTGCAGATCGCCGCTCTGCGGAAATCTTCGCATCATTTCGTAAATATATGAGATATGTGTATTCCGCGCCCAAAAACGTGTTCTGCTAACTTCAGGACATGAAATACACTCCAGTTCGCTGCGAAGGGTTGGGCGTGTCAGCAGATGAGTGTGCATCACCAATAGCCGTTTTCGCCTTCTCTGTATAAGGCAGCATTGCCGACAAAAGGTGGTGAAAACAAGTACTACCAACGGATACGCTACAGCCATATCATTGCTCCAGCTTTTACAACGGGTGGAGAACGGGTTTGGCACCGTGCCAAACTCGTCCCGCCTGACACGCCCAAGCCGCAGCGAACTAACTATATTAGGTTGTTGCATAAGTTCTTATACACGACTTTTTTGTAAATATCTCAAAAAACGAACCAGCCTGGAGATTAGAGGTATGCACCATCACCATTCACTACTCGACGCCAGCGCTCAGGCAGCTTGTCGATTCCATCCTTCCAGAACGACGGAGGCTGGGACTTGAAGAAGTCGTCGAGCGCCTTTCTGACCTGATCCTTTGTTTCGAACTTTTTTCCGTCCAGATAGCGCTGCAGGTGGCTGAACAGCCAGTAGTCAGAAGGAGCGAGGTCAGGGCTGTAGGGAGGGTGGGCGACCATCAGCCATCCGTACTTCTCCAGCTCGGCCTGGGTCGCCTTTGCAGTGTGAGGTCGGGCGTTGTCATGGTGGAAGTAGATTTCCGCATTCCTTCCACGAGTACGGTCGACGTGATCTTTCAATTTCCGCAGCTGGGTCACGTATGTGGAAGCGTCAATCGTCTGTCCCTTCTCCAGCAGCTCCCAGTACTCCATGCCTCTTCTGGACCACCAACAGGACAGGAGAACCTTTTTGGGTGAAGGTCGGCCTTTGGGGTGGCTTCTGGCTGTTCTCCTTTGTCGACCCACTGCCGCTTCCTCACAGGGTTATCGTAGAGGACCCACTTCTCATCTCCAGTGATCATCGAGTTGAGAAAGTGAAGCCTCTTTTGGAAAGTGAGGAGAGAAGTGCAGGTGGTCACCCTCCTCGAGAGGTCATAAGCGGACAGTTCATGTGGGACCCATCGACCAAGCTTTGCTACCTTGCCGAGCTTTTCTAGTCCACGTGCAACCGTCGAATGATCATAGCTAAGCATGGTCGCCATTTGGTGGTGAGGTACGGGTCCTCCTCCACGGTGGAACGTAGTACTTCCAAATCCAACTCCATCGGCCGACCCGACCTCGGAGCATCTTCGAGAGAAAAGTCTCCTTTCTTGAATTTGGCGAACCAATTCTTGCATGTCATGTAAGAGATGACGTCCTCACCGTATGTATCCACCAGCTTGGTATGGGCTTCCTTTGCATTCCAGCCGAAATCGTGGAGCAAAACCAAACAGTGGCGCAGGTACGTTTTGTCACAGTGCAAATTGTGCGACATTGTGTACTGCAAATGCAAGCTCGGTGAGTGATAGCTAGTGTAATGAAAGAGTATAATGTACACGTCAACGTAATACCAACATCCATGCGAACGAAATAGGAGAGGATCAAACACGTGTATAAGAACTTATGCAACAACCTGATAGATGCCAAATCAATCATGAAACCGCGCAGAGAATAAATGTATGACACACCAAGTGTTTCACGCGCTCCCGAACGTGTTGCAAGTGCTAGGGGACCACCCAAACGAGTTCTGGACGACAAAGGTTCGTCTTCGGGCAGTGTTGGCAAGTATGCGCTGCTGACCGATCGACTTCCAGTGGCATCGTGACATACAGACAGAGGTCTCACTTCACAGGTGGGAGCCGGTGGGTTTGCTCCACGCTGACGCAAAAACTTGCTTGAGGAAAGGTTTTACTTCAACCTTTGATATTCCATCAATTGAACCATCCAAATATGTAACTGTCAGCCGCTCCTATGAAGCGGTGTTCCGGTGGCAAGAAGGTATCCCGTATCAGGCTCCTGCCCAAGCCAAGCAGCCTTCTGCCCTTACGGGACGGTAAATTGGTACTAGATCCATCTGGAAGAATAAGAGCACTAGTCTTCAGCTTCTCCCTTCATGAAAACTCGGAATTGTCATAAATTTTATGAAATTCTTCTGTGCCAACAAGGTTTTGGGTGAAACTTTTAGTATAGGCCTAAAGTTTCATCAGATCGTCGTCCTCAAAGGCCAAATCCACCGCGACATTAGGGGGATGAGGCCATTCTATTGAGTGTTACTAATGAAAGTCTTAGTTTTATAACAACGCTTGACACAGCGACCTCATCCCACTAATGTTGGGCTCGCCTCCCAGTTCGACGATCTTGTTCCTATTTCTGGAAACTGATCGGAAATGTCGACCTCCCCTGTTCCCCGTTCCCCATTTGACACCAAAATGTTGGAAAACCTTGGCAAGATGGGGGAATAGGACGGAAAAAGGGATTTGTACCAGGTGAGGAAGTTCGGGTTAGGGGTGGTTGATGTTCCGAGAAATCTATTCACAACGTGCTGGTGTGCCGTGTCCGCCAATTCTGCGAGAATTCAGCAAAGAAGGCCTTCAAGAATAGTTTATACTTCAGAAGAAATAGATAACCAGTCAAGATTTTCACGTGCGAGATAAACTACGATACCGTACCCGAAAATTATCCTATACAAATATGAAAAATTAATCCACTTTGTGGATAACTGAAACTGTCTACGATCATTAGATGAAAGTACAGAAATGCGTAGGGTTATAAGTAATGACACCGTATAGAACAAGGAATACCTTCAAAGTCGGAACACGGGAAACAAACGGGGAAAAAATTATTATAAGCCATGTTTGGCACGGAATACAACATAAGAACGTCAGAAATAGAAATCCTGGGAAAGAACATTTCCAAGGAGGGAAAAGTGAAGAGCCAAGAAAACAGTGGTTCAGATTCAATGAAGGTATAAGTAAAGCACCATGTCATGACAGAAAATATTCCGAATAAAACTTCTCACTGATGAGTAAATAGCCGTATAAAACTCTTCCAGTACACCAAGGGAGTACAATAAAACCGTAGTAGCAACTTCGAATTGTGTTCCTTTCAGAGACGCTGAAAATTCACACTGCTTGAGGTGGGGGCCGGAAGCTTTGCAAAGTCGAGTGGGACATCGCCACTGTTTGAAGAGGTTCTGGCACAGCCGAGCGAGTATCATACGAATTGAATGAGTAGCCTGAAATCAAAAGCAGTAAAAATCAAGTGATCAAAAACCAAAAAAATTAACTGGAGCAAGATGAAGGAGAAAGTTATAGGACATTCTCAGCCTATGAATATTTTGCAATATAAGGGAAACATCGGCTAGTAACAGCGACCAGATACCTGCCTAGCGATCTAATCGGTCTTGGAATACATCTCAGCTCAACAGCCGAACAACGATGAACACCAGCTCTACGGAAAGGGTTATATCGAAAGGGAGTTCCGAAAGCTTGCGAAGTCACCTCCAGTTCATCAAATCTGCCGTCAATCATACCAGTCAAAACATAAAAGTAGAATGTTACTCATGAACTAACCTTTCAGATCGCTTTCGAAACCGCTACTTGGTGTCGGTGACGGACTCATCCTTGACGTCTCTTCTTTTTCCTCCTCAATTACCGTCAGTCGGTCGTCTTCAATGCTCATTTTTTGCGTGTGCATAGCTGGCAGAAGAGCTGCACATTGGGACTGAAATAATCCAATTTTGAATGAAAAATATTGGGAAGGGTAAAGAGCTTCTTGAATCTACAGGATGCCTTATTTCGTCAAAGTTTTCATGCAAACCATTTCGCATTTCTCCTTCCTTTTTCTTTCTATTCTCCTTCATGTTGCTTTTTTCAATCCACTACCCATAATTCACATCTCAGGATATCAACGTTCCCACCCAAAAAAAAAATGAAATAAATCAAAATGTTACTTCATCGTTGAACCGATGGTACTATTACCTTTATTGCCCCATTTTCCAAAGTTTTGGTCATTTTGACTGGAATTTTATTCCCACGTGTTATCAAAATTCCAGATCCGCTTGGATCGAAAAAGCCTAGCGTCAGCGCCAAAGAACTTTTAGAACTTCGTGATTGTACTCTGGCGGATGCGCCTCTGGCACGTATACCAATCCTTTTCGCGCTAAGCGATGTGCTTTTCACATTTCAAACCACCCCCTCGAGACCGATTTCGACCCAGATGTAGCCTATGTGACCAATATCGACCAGAAAAAAATCGGCTTGAATTTTGAAAAATGGGGCAGCAAGCTGTAAACAGTGGCAAACTGTCCTCTATTTTGATTCCCATGACAGCACTAGTCCTTTAGCGCGACTAACGATGTTTACAATGTCTTCATGGTTTTTGTCACTCAGAACTTTAATCTTGAACATTCGCTAAGTCACTGCCTCCCGTTACCAAATCCGTGGGGGACACCACATCGTTCCTCTCACTTCCATCGATAAGCTATAAATGTCATCATTTACAGCATGATACATTTTCTTGAGGCTGCAGCACAACTGGGCATTGCTTAGTACACCTGTAACCTTCCCAGAGACCCCATCAAAAATTACCTACGTCCTCAACAAGCGTTTCGATGCCATGTGACGCAACGTCGCGTGCAACGATTGCGTCAGACAACTTAAAAACCCGCAATTAGCGAGAAAACGAGACAATAATAAGTGATCCACCGGGCGATAACGGAGTCAGCTCGTCTCCCTAAATTGGTATACCAGAACCCACTTAGTCTGCACAAGTGAAACCATTTGGGAAGGGTGTCGCAGTGGCAAGAGATGCTGGGCCCCAGTTACATGGTCCATGGGCAAATCCCGATAGATCACCCATTTTTAGGAGAAGACAGGTGGTAAAAGATCATTCGGAAGAAAGTAAAATCGATTCCAAGACGGAATACTCTTGTTCGCTGCGGATGAGGAGGCGTGTCAGTGCGGCTGCGCTTAGTGCGGCGCCAAACCGGTTTTTCACCACTTGCTTAAGCGAGCAAGCGACTAGACCGTATCCTAGAGCTTGCATCAGTCGTTTTCTTCTTCTGACGTAAACTTGCCCAGTACAACTGGTGGGAAATGGGTTTGGCGCAGCGCCAAACGCAGCGGCACTGACACGCCCCATCATCCGCAGCGAACAAGACAGCCAAAATACTTACCAGTTGTTCCTGTAATAGCCCATATGAGACGAAAGCGCTGCACTCTGACAGGCCGATACGGGCTACCTTATCCCTTGTTTTCGAAGACCATTCCCTGTAGCCGAATCCCAACAACCCAGACTAATTAAAAGTTCACGCCGAGCTTAATGCGATCATCTTTGATGCCCTGTCACACAGGGGCTTCTCCAAA
>MU914464.1:4950-20382 GCA_036418165.1 Cooperia oncophora
AGATAACATCTTACAAAATGACCCGTTTATATACTGTTCTGCCTGGTCAAATTCCCTAGTCAAACCAGGCAGATCTATAACAATGCCAGATCAAATACCTACATGTAATAGATCACGGTGTCCCCAACACCTCCCCCCTAAGATTGACGGCTACCGTACGATTTGGCGTACGGGTCAATCTGAAGAAATTCTGGAGGGCGACGAGTGCGGCTCGATCGTCCGTCTGTAACGCAGAAGGCGCTGTGGTGCAGATTGCAGTCGTCGTCGTCTCGTCGTCGTCGTCGTTGTTGTTGTGTTGTTGCGTTGGAGTGGCACTGACATTGAAGACTGAGGCGTCCTACGAGTCGTCGTCGTTGATGGAGGCGATGTGGCGTTGAATGGTAAGTCGAATGCGTCAAATGGTAAGTCGAAGGCGCTATCAGCTTTGCGTAGCTTCCGTCGATACGCGTGGGCGGAGCTGGTTAGCGTGGCGTCTCCAGATGAATCCATTGACTTGAACGTCGTACAGAGTGCGTCCACGTCGGCATAGGATCCGTCCTTGTGTCCATCTGGGTTGTCCGGATCGATAGTCACGAGCGTAGACCATATCATCAGATTGGAACGTCCTGGGTTTGGCTCATACTGACGGTTGAACTGCTCCTCCATTTTCGTGTCCACAAGAAGTTTTTTCTTGTTGTCCGGTCTCAGTAGATCCAGTGTGTTGCGAAGGCGTCTTCCGAGGAAGTTTTCTGCGGGACTCCTTCCACTGGGCGAAGCGGTGCAAGGCGTATTCCGGTATGTGAGAGGAATGTTTGGAGAGCTTCGTCGGTCGGTCCGTGCTTCTTCAGCTTCCCGAGCGTGCGCTTGAATGTGTCCACGAAGCGCTCAGCTTGTCCATTGGACTGCGGGTGGAAGGGCGGCGACCGGATGTGCTCGATTCCTTTCTTGATGCAAAAATCCTGGAACTCAGTGGAGGTAAACTGAGTTCCATTATCCGAGACGATGATGCGAGGAAATCCGAATTGCGCGAACAGGCGACGGAGTTCCTTGAGTGTGGCGACGCTGGGTAGAAGTCATGGAGATGATTCGGGCCATTAGAGAGAAAGCGTCACGTAACAGGTACGACATTCCAGCGACTGGCCCGGCCCAAAGTCGATTGTGGATCGTCCATCGGCGCATCGAACGGGCGGGCAGAACAGAGCGGTTCTTGACGGAGACTTGGTCTGGCAATCGTTGCACGCACGGACGAGTTTCTCCACATCCTCGTTGATTCTCGTCCAGAAGACATATTGACGAGCGAGGGCTTTCATTCGATTAACTCCTGGATGTCCCTCGTGTAGCATTTTTAGGACAGACGGCTGGAGTGATGGCGGTATGACGATGCGGCTTCCAAAGAGCAGGCATCCTTGTTGTGCCGAGAGTTCGTTGCGTAGGTGGGCGTATCTCGCAACTGTTGGCGATGGTCTCTTCGGCCAGCTGTTGTGGGCGATATGGTCCATGACTTGACGAGACCAGTCGTCTGCAGCTGGTTGCGGTGGGCAACCTCTTGGCAGTGCCTGGAAGCGGCCGCACGTTCTCGGCGAAGATGGCGTTCACGTCTTTGGCGATAGTGGCAATGATAACGTCTTCTTCTGGTGGCGATTGCATAGCGATGAGACGAGACAGTGCGTCGGCTTGTCCGAAGCTAGCAGTGTTTCGGTACTCGATGTCGAAGTCGTAGGCGAGCATTGTAAGTCTCCATCGTTGCAGTCGGTTCGCGGAGTAGGCCGGAACTCCTTTCTTTGATCCGAATATTGCCAGAAGTGGCTTGTGGTCCGTTAGCAAGGTGAAGCGGCGCCCGTAGATATAGCGATGGAATTTCCGGACGGCATAGACTAGCGCGAGACCTTCTTTTTCCACTTGGCCATAATTCTTCTCAGCCGTGGTGAGAGAGCGACTGGCGTGGTAGACCGCTTTCTCTGTTCCGTCTTGATAGCGATGAGAAATAACTGCTCCAATCCCATAGTCTGAAGCGTCGGCCGCGACGATGATGGGCAACTTGGGGTCGTAGTGAGCTAGGAGCAGGTCCGAAGCGAGCACTTCCTTGGCGCGTTCGAAAGCGGCTTCGCATTCGGAGTTCCAGTTGAACGGAGCTTCCTTCTTGAGTAATGCGTCGAGCGGTGCGCGGAGCTGGCGCATCTCTTGAACGAATGCTCCGTAATGATTGATGAGTCCGAGGAATGACCGGACCTGGGCGGTATCCTTCGGGGTTGGCATCTTGGAGATAGCGTCGATCTTCTTTGGATCGGGTCGGCGTCCGGCAGCAGTGATGACGTTTCCGAGATAGGTGAGCTGTGTCATCACGAAGTGGCACTTGTCGATGCGGACGCGGAAGCCGTAGTCGGATATCCTTGAAAATAGGGCTTCCAGGTTGGCGTTGTGCTCGGAGAGAGTGCGGCCGGTGACGATGACGTCGTCGAGGTAGGCAGCAACGCCGTTGAGTCCAGCGATCATGGAGTCGATGATCTGCTGGAAGATGCCAGGAGCTGACTTGACTCCGAACGGTAGACGATTGTATCTGTAGAGTCCTCTGTGTGTATTGATGGTGAGGAGCTCTCTGGAGTCGTCATCGACTTCGACCTGTAGATAAGCGTCGGCGAAGTCGATTTGTGAAAAGACGGTTCCGCCATTGAGCTTTGTGAAAACATCCTCCGCGGTGGGTAGTGGATGCCTATGCAACAGCAATGCGTCGTTGAGTCCCGTCGAGAAATCGGCGCAAAGTCGAATGGTACCATTGGCCTTTCTCACAACGACGATTGGCGCAGCCCATCGAGAGTGATCGACGGCGGAGATGACGTTCTGTGCCATGAGACGGTCGATCTCGGCGTCGACGAGCGGTATGGAGGCGTAGGGAACCGGTCTCTTCTTGATGAAAACTGGGCGAGCATCGGGCTTGAGGTAGAGTGTCGCCTTGGTCTTGGTGCAGTATCCAAGTCCGGGCTGGAAGACATCCTTGAACTGGTGCTTCAGCTTGGCGATCGTCTGTTCTCGGAGTGCCTCGTTGTTCCATGTTTGGACCTTGTGTACGTTGAATCGCTTCAAAACGTGGTTGAAGTCTCGAATCTGCTCGATCCATGTGATACCGAGAAGGTCGTTGTCGTCGGAGACATAGCAGGTGCCATGTCCGGGATGAGCCTTCCCTCGATTGTCCATGACCACGAAAGCGGCTTCGAAGCTTCCGTGAATTGGTAGGGGGGATCCGTTGGCTCCTTTGAAGACGTCAGAGGTCTTCTGTAGATGAGGGCTTCCGAGCTGCATCCAGGTTGGACGAGAAATGATGGTGACGTCGGCGCCGGTGTCCAACTGGAGGCGGGTGGGATGTCCGTTGATGTGAACTTCCAGGTACTTTTGGACATCTCCTGACGGCGATGACGCGTTGGCACCACGTGCTGGTGATGAACTGCTTGATGACGTCGTGGCGCAGTCCTTGACTCCTGTATAGCCCTGGTAGCGTGGGGATTTTCTGGACAGTCTTTCTTCCAATGTTGCTGCTGGCAGATTGGACACGGTGAGGGTGGCAGCAATGGCTTGGTTGGGGGGGGGGGTTGGGAAGGGGTTGGGCGGGGTCTGTGGTATGTGGTTTTGCGCGCGTGGTGGACCGTTGGTGCTTTCTCCTCCTCGCGACGGGCATGGAACTTCTGCGAGTTGACAGGTTTCGCGATTCTACGGAAGCATCTTGACCGATTTTCCAGGCATGGCTTTCCTTGGCCAAATCGTCGATATGTGGTCATTGTTACGTCCTTCGTTCCAGCTTAGCGCAGGAACGGCGGAGCGGTAGTCGGGCGAGGTTGGAGCTTGGAAGGCGAAAACCATAGCCAGGCATTCCAGTGCTTCTTGCGTGATATCCTTGAAATTGGCTTCCATGGCGCGAGCCTTCAGCGAGTTGACGAAGGTGTCGATTCTGCATTCGGCGCAGAATGTCATTTCGGAAGCAATCTCGAAGCGGCGGCGAAGAGGCTTTTCTTGGTTCCGAACAGCGTCTTGAGAGCGTTGAGCGTTTCCGTCCAGTTCAGATCTCCAGGCTCCTTGGGAAGGATGTGGCGGACGAATCGTGCGTGGCTTGCAGCGTCAAGAGCAGTGACCAGAAGACGCGTCTTAATCTTCTCGTCCATTCCTTGGCAGTCGATTTCGAATACGTCCTTGTGCCGGCTGAACCACATGTTGAAGCAGTCGTCTTGATCGGCATCGTACGCGAACTTGTCGATCCTCCTTGCCATACGGTCGAAGGTAGACTCCTGCGGCGTGGTTGTGGGCGTGGCTATCTTCTGGAGCAGGTCCATGAGGAGTTTCTGCTGAGCGGCCATCATCTGCACGAGATCCTTGAGTGGAGCGTCCTCTGGCATCGTTGCGGCGGCGGTGTGGTCCTCGAAGTCGTAGTCCTGATCGCCAGTTGTTGTGTCCTTGAGAATACAGCAGCAGTAGAATATTTATTGGAAGACAGTAGAATAACATCTAACAAAATGACCCGTTTATATACTGTTCTGCCTGGTCAAATTCCCTAGTCAAACCAGGCAGATCTATAACAATGCCAGATCAAATACCTACATGTAATAGATCACACGGTGTCCCCAACAGTTTGTTTATTTTTAATTGTTCCCAAAAATTAGAGTAATCTCAATAATAGTTTACAATACAATAATACAATTTATTCCGCTACTCATCTGATATATACACAGAAACGGGCCATGCGTCGGAAACCAATTCGGTGTAGTCGCCGATTTCGATCCAGATCCGTTCAGCAAATATCGGAGACCGTTTCCCATGCATTCGTGCTTCCGACTGCCTATTGTTTTCGAGAAGGCTCTCCATTCAACAATCGAACTTCATCTGTGTCAGTTTATCCTGTTTCATCAACTTATTGCGCACTATACCCATTGCGCTTTTCTGGCTTCAGCAACGACCTACTTTCAGCATTGCTACTTAGTTTGATACGCTGTATTCGCTATTGTCGCTGAGTCGAAGACGATCTATCTGTCGGCGCCATGAACTTGATAATCTAAGATTCTCTTTCTCAGTAGGATTACCGAAATCGCTGATGTTACGGATACCGACTCTTTGTTCATCCATGTGGACATATAAAATCCCACTTCAGCGTATGTCGGGTACCGTCAAAACGTCCACTATTGTATAATACAACACCAAGTTTGAAGACACTTCACGCGTAGGCGTCGCCTCTCGCAATCAATCCAAATCAGGCTGAACTTCACTTTCCTTGATTGGTCTTAAATCGCGGGTCATTGTTGAGAACAAAGGCCGCGGACGTTGACTGCGGCTATCTTCAGGAAGGTCCGAGCACGGGAGTCGCTACTTCCAGCTTGGTTTGACGGCGAAGTCATCGGTGGAAGGAAACCACTCATCAGGGAAGCATCTTCTGCTTCGGACGTAATGTCGTTTATCTCTAACATAATCAGTTTACTGACTCTTGTGTACAAACAGGGAATACAACTAACACTTGAGAAAAAAAAAGAGCCAGAAAACAGGCGGAGTAAAAAATTAGGGGAAAGTGGCTAAACCAGGCTGGAGACAGCTGATCGCCGCAGTCGTGACACGTCGCAGCCGTGTCGCGACCCTTTGGCCGCCTAATCGAGTACCCGGATGACGGCAGCATGCCGGCAATCAGAATTCAGTACGATTTTAAATGGAGATGGGAGCATCGGCTAATCAGGCATGACTTTTACTCAGCACCTTTTCATTTTTTTTGAAAGACTTTTTCCTTTTTGTCAGGGAGACAGTCGTGGACGAATATCTGATTCGTTCCACCAAAGATCTTGATGGAAAGCATATGAGTCTCATAGAAACTTGAACTAGTCAGGCATTTGACAGCTGCCAAAGAAAGTTCGATTCGCTCAGCGATCAGATGAAACTTGAACTATTACACTTATAAAGTGAGTCATTCCAATTACATCTCTTTCCAATCTCTCGGTAAAGAAGTTTTCAATGCAAAAGGCGCGCCCAAGTACCAGTTATGGATCCAACACACTATATAACTTGACTAAATGTATTTCCAACAAATCAATTTTATATTCTCACTTCCATTTTTGACACTGTTCATCTGTTGCTATCTCAGAATCGCGGAATTTTTCGTTGAAAGGTTGAGTATTGGAGCTATTCAGTGCCTGATCACGAGTGTGACATCGGTTCTTACAGCAATCGCTATGTTGCGGGGTAGCTCATTTTTCTGGGGAGACTGGTGTGAACTTGCTTGTTAGGGTGCACTGAACACGATTATTGTACGCGCGTTTCCCAGCATAAGCATATTTCTAAATTGGTGCATAAGACCATTTGACCTGCTGAGATGATCCTGAGAGAAATATATCCCTTTTCCCCAGACTTAGCCTAAGTAGAGCGCCAAATGGCATTTGCGTCGAAGCAGGCACTATGCCCATAATCAGGACTTCCAACTAGCCAGCAGCCAACAATTAATTAACCTTTGACTAGGAAGTCGTCAGGTCGATAGTGCGCTAATTTGTGATGAATGTAGATCACTAGACGTGGTTTTGGACGCTGATCTTGAATCTGCCTTCAAAATTTGCAAAGCGATTCTCTGAACGGAGTTATGGAGCCGCGTTTACCACGCAACAGGTCACGGGATCGGATCCCTGCTGAACGTGGCAAAAAAACGTGCAACGTGGCAAAAAGTGATTTTGCGTCGTTTAATATTTCATCTCACCTGAGCTTGTCTGAAGAAAAGTTTGCCTCCATTTATTACTGCGCTTGGTCCTTGTAGACTACAGTGCACTACAGTGCTTCTACAAGGAGTCCAAGCGCAGTAATAAATGGAGGCAAACTTTTCTTCAGACAAGCTCAGGTGAGAACTGAAGTAGTAGTGACGGCAAAATCACTTTTTGCCACGTTTGCGCAACAAGCAAAAAAGTTAAGCTCAGCAGGGATCCGATCCCATGACCTGTTGCGTGGTAAACGCGGCTCCATAACTCCGTTCAGAGAATCGCTTTGCAAATTTTGAAGGCAGATTCAAGATCAGCGTCCAAAACCACGTCTAGTGATCTACATCTCATCACAAATGGCCACTTCGACCTGACGACCTTCCCTAGTGAGTAATATGGTTGCGCCAGATGGAGCCAAATGGCAACGGCATCAAAGACTGATGCTCTTATTCGTATTCGGGGAGGGGGGTCATGCAACTCCAGCATGCAACTTTATGCCTTGACCTTTATCTGACTTTATACTGAACACGGTGCAGCGACAGCTTGAGACAGTCCCAGCGCTCAAGTAATTCCTCCACAGTGAGAAAGCGTAGGAACTTTTATAACTTGTAGAAGTTATAAAACCCGCTCAGTTGGGCCGTCCGACCCTTCAACGAATGCCCTTTCCACACTTGACGCAGGCGGGCGCCTCAGTTTTGTTTATTGGGGCGGCGGACATTGATTTACGGAATCGCAGTCCGTCCTTGCAAGCCTCGATTCGCTGCTTCCAAGTTCTGCTATTATTTAATTACATTTTGTTCATTGCGAGCAATTGCTCCGCAGCAAACTAGTAGATGAGAGTGCCAAATATCAGCGTTTGCAAAATTGATCTTTGGTGCAAAAACTCGTCGTGCATTGCGACCGTGACCCTGAATTCGTACGCAGAGTTTTCGAAAGTTTCTTTTTGTTACGAGCTTTGCGTAGGTGTTTTTGCTGTTTTTCGTTTTCTTTTCTTTGCACTGGATCATATTTAGTACTGGGAGATGCGAGAAAATGATTTAGGAGCCAAACGCTACACAAAGACCGCAGGGCGGTGTGACTGTCAAGGAGCGATTTTATTTATGGTGCCTTGGAGACTGTTTTTGCTTTTTCCTTCTTAGGGGCATCATTGCCAGCTACCCGTTCATAATTGAACAGCAGCTGTCCATGACAAATCGCGGGAGCTGTCTCTGAATGTAGTTATCTAGGTACAGGCTTGCACTGCAGGAATACCTCGCATTATTATATAAATTGCCCTTCATTCTTGACGACTTATACGAATCAGCTTGGCTTTTTTGTATCCTGGCGTTCCTAATCAGTTGAAGAGCCATGACGCAATCCGAGATGCTGGCCACAGAATTGCGTCAGATGGTTATGGCTACAGAGCTCCATTACTACTGTATAACAATCTGTCCTCACACTGTTTCCGCGCCGTCTCTACCTCCAGCAATCAACAAAGTTATCTTTTAAAGCACTAACGCTCTAGCAGCTGAGCTCGCAACTCGGACATAGTATCACCCTTATGCTGAACCCTTACATTTAACCGTACTGGCCCTTATTACCGATTGCTGCCTTAAAACGAATGTAATAGACCAGAACATTCAACTTTTCCGAGATTCTTCGGGTAACTAGTGATTAGCCTCATTTCCAGTCCTTTCTCGAAACACGTTTTTCCAATATGCTTGGCGGAGGAGCATTTTCTCTTGTCTTTCTTTCATTTCCACTGTGCTAGTTTTATTTGTTAATCTCATCTAGTGACAATGTTACAGTCATTATCTCTGCAAACGAGGGGCGTGAACAGGAGCGCAGTCAGTGGCGGAATTTTCAACCATCTGCTGTCGTCTAAGCCCCGCCGCTTACCAGTGGAGAGCCACCCCGCTTTCATCGCTGCTCTTTCGCCTTCTCTCGAACTGCAGCATTCTTCTTTGCATTTCTCAAAAAACTATTGGACACTTTAGTTGTGGAGTAGTGGACTGCTCTAAGGATGAGGAGTGGGAGTGAGGAGCGGGGGCGGGGGGGGGGGGAGAGAGAGAAATTCGCCACTCTAGCTTCTTTTGTCTAGTTCGCTTATATCACTCGTCTCACCTCTGTAGAACATACAAACTCTTGTCAAGTGTTGTTTGAGCTCATGTTATTGCATAGTTTACAGGAGTATACAAGTTTTCACAGTAGACATCGGCGGTGATCTATGGTTACCAACGAAATGCCCCCACCAAATCAAACTGAACCTCCTGTCATACCACCTGTCAATGTAAAAGGCCCTTATTTTTCAACCATGACAAGCTCCATTCTTCGTACCGCGACGCGAAGGCTACCTGAAATGCTAAAGCGTCACATCGTACTAGTCCATTACAGACGCGAATCAACGCGTCTATTTATGCGGCCTACTTTTGATCGGTGGCGATCGCTTTTGTTTAAAACAAGTCTTTGTCCATCTCCAGGAGTTTTTCTTCCCGCGTTTTATGCGTACATCGTAAGAAGCTGGCGCTAGTGAACGTTTTAAGGTGAAAAAAAACCTGTTTTTGGGGTTCATTGATCCTTTAGTTCGGAAGAGATTGGGCCTACCTCACATGCCTATACCAATCACGTATTCTTGACGTTATTGTAAGACCACTCACTATTGCGGATGGCAATGTGCTTGTTAGAGTTTAAAAGACCCTGTGTTCGCCTCATGGGTAGAAAATCGCTAACGGATCGTCTTTGATGCCTGTTTATAAAAAGGACATTGCTTTCAAAGAAAATCAAAGTAATGTTCACCAAAATATTTAATCCGTCGCGGTTGGCTCTCTGTATGCTAAAAATCCCAAAACAGGAAATCCAGAACAAATATATTTGGTCTTCCCTCCCTACACTCCAGGTACCCTTTTGACTTACGTATGTAACTACAATTTTAAGCTGTTATTTTTTAGATAAACTGCTGGTTTAACGCTTGACAGTGCTCGATTCTAAATTTATCACAAGAATGCGAGTTGTAGCGGCAAAAATCAGGCCACGCAAGGCATTCGAACGTAGACGTTAATAGCGAACGCAACCTGCCCGGTAAGCAAAAGAATGCGGTTCGAACGTCACCGTCCATGGCCGACTTTCCATGCCCCACAACTCAGCATTCTTGATGTAAATTTATGTATGTTACATAAACTATGAGGGACAAATTCCAGCTGATTTTTCTTCGTTTTCTGTAACCCTTATTCGTTCCTTTTACACTATAGTGGGAACAACAACTATCATTTGCTCGCCTGGAAACAACTCTTGGGCGCAATTTCTTCCCTATCAGAGCGGGTCTTGCAAAATCTAACTCAGCAAAACCACATTTTTTGGAAGGCTTACGCTGAACATCCTTCAAAAGTGCATAGCTAAGCAATTCTCAATGCATAGGGCTATGTTTCTCATTTCTACTTTATGCTTTTGTTCTATTTGAGTTTTGTTTTCATTTGATCGCAACGTTGTTTTAAGCAGCATATGAAATAAATAAATAACTTCATCAGGGCCGCCTCTCACTTCTTCAGCCAGCCTTACGCTTTGTTTCACGCGTGGTATAAGAGCAGTCCAGAGCATGTTTAGCATGGTAATTTTTAATTTATCCGAACACGAACTTAAGTTTCTTACCTCTTCAATATTGTTGCTTATCCTGGCCTTCATAGATTCAGACTCAGTACGTAGGCAAGCAATCTTACCCCAGAAGAAAACTTCCTGGCTGTGTATTCGTAGCTGACCTGAGTTAATGCTGGGATACAGATAATTCATTTGTTAAAGTGACGGGAATGGTAGGCGTTGAAGGTCTGTACAAGGAGTCCGTGATGGGTAGTGGGTCAAAATGTTCAATCAGGTTTGCTTCGGAAAGTTCTCAGCGTTTTGTGTTACTATTTTGTACATTCATTGCTGATTAAAACTCATTCTCCCTTGCGTCTCAGTAGTACATCCTGAAGAGAATTCTTTGCGCTATCTGATGGTATAATTGCCGTTTCACCATTGCTTGATAAACCCCCTTTTCCAAGACTTTTTGAAGCATGTCAAATACAGGACACAGCATTGGTTGGGGAATCCCATAGGGGGGGCGGGCGTATTGGCCGCCAGCAGAGTGGCAGCAGGACAGCATTGGTTGGGGATTCCCTATGGGGGGGGGTCGTATTTGGCCGTCAAAAGGGGGGTCGTATTTGGACTGGGAAAAATTTATTTTTATAGTTGATTTTTCTCTCCTTGCGTACGTTTCGGAGGGGGGGTCGTTCAATGTTGGTCGTTGGGGGAGGGGGGGGGGTCGTACCAGCCCCTGAAAAAAGGGGGGTCGTAAAAGCTCGACCAAAATCCCCATCGAATGCTGTGCCCTGGGTTGTCGAGTAGTGGAGTGCGGTAGCCAGTATCGAGCAGCGCAAAGGTGTCAGTGTGCTGAATCCTGTGTAGCGGAACTTGCTTCGTAGAGAACTCGGATATGTAAAAAAAATAGTACAAAACTTTCAACCATCAAACTAATCCGAAATAACTGGAATTATTAATAAGTCGACAACATCTCGTAAGTCCGTTGATGACTAAACAGTACAACTCATACTCTGGTTCGTTGCGGATGATGGGGCGTGTCCGCGATCACGCTTGGCCCGACTGAGCCAACCTGTTTTTTCGACAAACGACAGGACTACCATATCGTTCGTATCAGACGTTTTCCAGCAGTTGCGTCTCCTTCATCGGAATCAGCAATTGGCGGAGCAGTATGTGGATGTCGGCGGCGTCGACACGGACACGCTACATCATCCGCAAGGGAAAACACTGTAAACAAGTGCACGCCATTCGCCATGGACCTCCCTGAATCCTACAGACATATTTGCTCGCGTGGACAGACATTACGCACAAATTGCACCATCCCATCACCTCTGCGCAGACCTCAGTGCGTGGCGCATCCAAAGTTGGCGTGATCGGCGCTAAACGAACCATATTCTGCTCCTGCTCCACCACAGGATACGTTTTTCATGCGTTCCTGGTTATTAGAACACGCTCACTTGAAAAGGTACACAGGAAACGAGTTTTTCGCGCAGCTTGGAGTACTGCGCAAGAAATCCCCATCGCCAGATCTCATGAATCCGGGACTACAGAAATAGTTCCAATAGGTTTAAAAGAGCAGGCTTCATACACTATCGGAAGCCGTTCTCAGATCTTGAAAAAAATACAGGGGGGGGGGCCAAAAAAAAAAGTCATTTCGGCCGAGCCACATATCAACGAAGTTTTCGCAGCCCAGACAGGGGAAGTGGATATGAGTACCAGAGTGGAAGATACCAGATTCAGAGTGGAAGATACCCAAGATCTTCCTCTATAAGCTGGAGCACGCTGCCGCCAATCGCCTTCATGTACGCCAAAATATGAAGTCATCTCCAGTCGCGGCCTGACTGGAGAACACCTTTGGAATTCACGTCGCCTATCGAGCAGCTGCGAAAACTCTTGAATGAAGTCATCCACAGATAGCTACCTGGAGACCAGTACTCTCGATCTGGAAGACCTCCAACATCGAGCAGCTCCGTCAACGTCGCTACGGTCTAGGACATCATCTTCACCTCAGTCGCCAAGGCGCCAGTTGATGGTGGGACCGGACGTACCTGGAATGGAGAGACCGATATTTTCTTCGTGGCCCGGACTAAGGTGACGCTCGCGGGCACAGTACATTGGGCAAACTCTGCAAGAATCATCCCTCACATGGTGGTCGCCCGTACCTTCTTGGAGACCTTGTGCTGCTACAGGTTTGGGTGCCACCACATGGAATCAAAAGGTTTTGGAAAAACCCCGCCTACTTCGAATGTCAAGGGCCGTTTCTACCTGAATAAAATGCTAATATGAAAGTATGGCTCCCTGACCTGAACCCATTCAATTACTTAGCGCTCGGGCGGACTTCAAGAGGGTGGTCTACAGGTGGCGGAGAAATCAACGATCTCGCTCAACTCCGGTACCCACTCACTTTCGCGCGGCCGAATCTCTCGATGGCGCTCCTCCAGAAGGCTGTGGCGGAGTATCGTTATAGTATTTAATGTGCTCTTTAATATGGTAGTAAAAATGTCCGATAAAAATTTAATAAAGTGTAACTTATAGCGCCTTGAAAGTCATGGAGGAAAAATGACTTTTTTTTTTGCCTCCCCCCTGTATATTGGTTCAAACCTGTTCCTGAAATAAAATCCCTATCGAATCCCCAAAGCAATTTCTCTGTGATTTTTGCGACCTTCATGAACATTTTAGTACTTAGAAGATAAACCTTCTTCTTACACGAATCGCTTCCTCTTCCCCTAGCGTCCGCTCTTAGAGCGAGTTATGGTCCTCAAGACACCCTCACTTGACCTGAAAAATTTGTTTCACAATTTGACTGGTCAGCTTCCCAGAATTCCTTCTCTTGTACCTCGCGCCGATTGCAAAACGGCCTATATCGGCCGCCGGAAGGAAAAGTTATTCAAAGAGGTTACCTCGGCTTCGTTTAGGCTGTTATGCATTTCTTTTTGGTTTTCTTTTCTGTTATGACACTTTTTGTATTTTTTTCTTTTCAATCACAGTCTCCTTTATTCGCCTAGAGTTTCAATCCTGCTCTATTTTGGATGCTTTTCGTCGCAGGTTCGAGCTCAGTTAGTCATATTTTATCTTTTATTCTTTTTTCAGAAGGGCAAGAAAAAGGGGGATGTCGACCGAACTCCAAAAAAAGGGGCGGAGGGGATCGTACAGCTCGACCAAAATCCAAAATCAATGGTTCGACAAATTTCGTTCTGAAGATTTCAGCCTTGAAGATGAACCTCGTAGCTGTCGACCTAAAGCCAATACCTGACGAGGATTTGAAGGCGTTTGAACAGTTCGAGAGATTGCAGAAAAGCTAGGCGTTGACAAATTCACTGTTGCGGATGGCCTGAAACGCATTGGGAAAGTGAAAAAGCTCAACAAGTGGGTGCCCCACAATTTGAGTGACCGGCAGAAATTGGCACATCTCGAGGTTTCTTCCTCACTGCTTTTGCGCAACAGCCGAAGACACCGTATTTGACCGTATTGTCACGCATGTGTTCCCAATCCTCACGATCCAATAAAACTTACGGCCACAGCGCGTGTCATCGGCTGGTGTGATCCACTATAACTTTTTGTCACCAGGCCAAACCATCACAGCAGAGTCCTACTGTGAAGAAATCGACGAAATGTACCGAAAATTGCGTCAGCTGCAGCCAGCACAGCACTATGTCAAACAGAAAGGGGTCGATTCTTTTGCTATGACAAACCGCCCGCCTACACGTTTCATAAATCACTATCCATAAACTGAACGAATTGGCGGATTGAATTGAAGTTCTACCTCACTCGCCATATTCTCCAGACCTTTCACCAACCGACTATCACCTTTTCAAATTTTCAGAACTTTCTTGCTGGAAAATACTCCATCAATCAGCGACCAGGCAAAAGAGCCTCGTGGATTTCGTGGATTCTCCGTAACCACCCATTTCTCTATTGATGGGATTCCGACTGAAAAGTGTGCTGATTCGAACGGTGCTTATTTCGATTTGATCCGATGAGTATTGAGAAAGTTATGATCGTTTAAGTAAAACACTCAAAACGCTGAGAACTTTCCGGAAAAACCTAGATAGAGGCGTCATCACCATTGGTCGAGATGCCATTCAGGATCTTTTCCAAAGTGTGTCAGCGCCTCCAGAGGAAGGGTGTGAACTGAATTTTTTGGGGGGTAAGCGTCAGCTAGCAATAACGGTTGTTTTCCAACCTCGACTGCAGTATAAAGGCAAAGCGACCACAGATTTGTGGGTAGCGGAAACACCGAACATAGGAACGAAGAAGGGCTTGGTAACTGATTAGCGGAGAAAAGCAGCGGAAAAACAGCCGAGAATGCCCTAAATAGGATTCCATATCGATCCCAACTGCTTACATGCATGCAACAAGACCACCTCTTCTTTTTAGAACTAGGTGGTAGCTTACTCGAATTTAGTCATCACAAAAAATGTAATTCACATGACAATCTCAAAAACTCAAACTAATGGGAGCAGGGGTACCGCAGTGCCGTATCGGGGTAAAGAAGTGCTCGTTCAAAAGTCGCAGTATGTCGGCGGAATGCTTTCCCGAGAGATTATCTCCAGGAAGCCGGTCCTTACTACGGTACTTCTTGCGTAGTATTTGTGTTGGGGCTTCGTCGCTCCAATCATTTCACTGATTAAGCTATTTCCATAGATCTGAAGTCGAACTGTGTTCGCAAGGATTGTGTAAAATCTCTTTGTATCTAGTGGACATATCGTGTATTTCATATCGTTTATTTAAAGAGTGCTGAATAAACCTGTTCCTGTTCGAGATGTCTGAAAATACCTCGGTGGCGAATGTAATGACCCACCTCGTAAGACAAACATTAGTTACAAAAAAAGTCAGATAAATTAGTCAAAATCAACAAGAATCACCAGAAGACTAAGTAGAAAAGAGGAGGTTGGAAGGTATGCAGTGGAAATATCAAATGTCCCACAAAAATACGACTACGAATTCGGAGAGGGCGTGTCCGCGAAATCAGCTGTGAACGAGGGGGGGGGCACACAAGGCACATCGTCGTGCTGGATGAAATCGCGGTTTCAGCACGAGCCCCGAATTTTTTGCTGGAGTACGACCCCCTCTCACAGCCCACCTCTGACTTTCCCAGATATTATTTATTTGTTAATCTGCATACTATGACACATCAGTATAACCTTGCAGCAACCCAACCAGTAACCGCTTCAACAGGAAAAGTAAAGATAAGTATGAT
>MU914467.1:9740-30813 GCA_036418165.1 Cooperia oncophora
AACACGATTCAGAGAGCGGTTTCGGGCCAGTTTTCCGTTGGCACCCTACCAGTGACCGCTAGATACGGCTGCATTATGTGCTCATTTACCAGCCCTCTCATACCAATCCCTTCGCCTCATATTGTACCTCACACATGGAGCGATACGAGCAGGTCGGACATTTGTGGGCGGGCGGGCGCGGTGGGCGTCCGGGTCGGTATGTTGCAGCTTGATAGGGCGCTATAGGTGTACCTTCCTTGGAAAAAGGCGGCCTGCTCAACGGCGCCGAATATCGTCCTGCTAAGCGCATTAATCTACACCTCCTGGAAATTTGTCGTCCCACGTGCCTTCAAGTGTCCTGTTCACAGCGAGATGTCACTGTCTCAGTAAAGTCATCGCAAGCGCGCCGTATTCGCATTTGTCGCGCGCGAACGTCGCGGGGTCCTACCGCCACACACCCGATGGAGAATGTTCTTGAAATGGCTCAATTTCAGGAGGCTACAGCAGACGATGAAGGCGAATTTGATGATCATGACCATGATGTCGAGGAATAAATCCGTCCGCTCGTTTCTGATACAGTAACCATCAACGATCTGTAGCATGCATTTGTACAAGTGATCGATATCACTTGCAATATGATCTGTTCCATATATCTCAGTGAATCCAATGAAGTGCAATAAATTGTGGTTTTATCGGCGGGAAATCATTGACAAAATGAGTGAAATACAAACATTTAGTGTTCTCATCAAAAGGATAAACAAATGAATTTCGCTGTTGAAACTTCATATGACACTGGGATAACTCTAGAGAAACTAAATGGAGCGCCATTGAGACAAGAGGAGAAGATTCGATAAGAACTGGAACATGTAAAGATGAAAAAGGAGAACTGGGAAAAGGAAAAGCTGAAAGACAACCCTATACTAGCACATCTTAGAAATTACATCGCCGAAATTTACTAATGATATTGAAATAGGAATCATTAAAGAGAAGAACACACAAATGTCGATACTCTACAGATAATATAGGTGTAACAAAAAGACACGTTAAACGTACAGAAAAAGTGAGTTACTGTATGAGTAGCAGTACAACGAAGTGCCGTTTCACAAGTCAAACGGGGCTAAATTGCGTTCCGTATCAGTCTCACCCGCATTTAGAAGATTATCACAGAAATAGCTCAATACAGTCATGATCCGTGCAGATTGGGCGTGTGACGCGGAACGTACCGCCAAGGCGCCCTTTTCCACCAGTGATGCCATCCTGAGCGCGATACAGCTGATGGAAAACCTGAAGCTGCGTTCACACTTTGCGACAGCGTCCACCAGCGTCTACTAACGTCCACTAGCGAACCCTAGCGTTCCGAGCGTCTGACAGCAAAAGCATCTAGGAAGGTGTAGATATCGATCCAGAGCCAGTGTCCACCAGCAACCTACAGGGTCTCGAGGGCTAGAGGTATAGGTATCGATCTAGCGTCTGCAGCGTCTACCAGCGTCCACCAGCGTTTACCAGCGACCGGATTCAGAGATTATGGGGAAGTAGGAGCGTAGCAAAGAGCTGATTAGGCGTTGTGAAATTGTGGTGCCTACAACCGGGCCGCACAACCGCTAAAGCACAAAATTATGTGATATAATGTACTTTGTTGCGTGGTAGTACACTGCGGGAGCACACGCTGCAATTTCACGACGCCTAATCCAGCTGTTTGCTACCCTCCTACTTCCCCATACTCTCTACTCCCGTCGCTGGTGAACGCTGGTAGACGCTGGTAGACGCTAGATCGATACTCATACTTTCCTAGTCGCTACGTGTCGGGCGCTCGGAATACTTGTTGCCGCTGGTGGACGCTGCCCAGAAGTACGAACGCAGCCTAATCTGGCTGTGTTCCAAGCATGCTCCCGTCACACGCCCTATCGTTTGCACGGATCGTGACTGTAGTAGGTTCAATTTATGTGATAGATCTCTTGTTACGGAGTCAGCGAGTGATGTCGCCCTCCATAATATTGAGGTGCTTACAAGGGTTCATTTTTGTCACTCGTAATAAGCGTACAGAAGACGATGATCTTAACGACAACCACAACGCTGACGACGCTACGATGTGGGGTGAGACCAAATTGGCGTCGCACGTTTTCGTGCTTAAATCGCCTTCTACAACATCGGCAACGTATCGTTTGGCTAAGCAAGTGCGCGACGATTCCGCGATGATATCGCTGCCAGATCGGGAAACAGCTGCGAAACGGCTTCGTCGATGTGTGCACAAAAGCCTCGTAATGAAAAATCGCGATCGAAACGTACACGCTGAAATTTTCATTGTAGTTAATTAACTCATGGTAATCTACCCCGAAAATGATCACCGCTCTCGCATGATCTACTTATTACCGTCGAAACAATTAGCCGCTGTCTTCCAAACCGTTGCCTGGTTGTTAATTAGCAATTAGAGTTCTCACTAAAGTATTGCCTATGGGCGCCATTAACCTCGGAAAGTAATTCAAGGGATGGCTCGGGATAAGCTAGAGTTACCGTAATGGTGATGAGGAATTCTAATGTCTCTAACAAGGGAGGTCTTTCAGGTCGTGGCGCGCTTTTTGGAAATGGTTTGTTGCTTGTTGTAGGGGTCCATACAAGGATCACAAAAATGGGTTTCATTTTTGCTATGCGTTTCTGGGTAGGTCAAAAACTGAGTGAAAAGAATTTGACAAGAATGGGCGGTTTTAACAATCTTAATGGGCTCCGTTCTGATTGTAACTTCGAGCATGCATAGTTTATGAGGTGCTCGTTAATTAGGCTTTGAAAATAGTTTTAAATAAAGTCAAAATGTAAGTATCATGTAGTAACACACTTGGCATGAGAGGTGTTTTTTGTCAGAGGTTCCTTCATGCTCACTGTCGGCGGATCGGATGGCGCAGCAGGATAACTCGATGGATTCTGGATGGACGATACGGGACTTTGTGGATCGAATCCTCCTTGCGGCAAATTTTTTCAACGAGCACCTCACAAGCTACGCATGCTCGAAGTTACAATCAGAATGGAGGAAGCCCGAGCATCGAGTTGTTCAAAAACCCCCATTCTTGTCAAACTTTTCACTCAGTTTTTGACCTCCCCAGAAACGCATAGCAAAAATGAAACCCATTTTGTGATCCTTGTATGGACCCCTACAACAAGCAACAAACCATTTCCAAAAAGCGCGCCACGACCTGAAAGACCTCCCTTGTAAGGGCAAAGGAGCTCCGAGGGGGGTAGAGCAAATTCACGTACTGTAATGGGGCTTAAAACGGTTGCCTAAGCCTTACAGGGCAGAGGAGCTAAAGGGTGCGTAAGCCAATTCCAGATACTGTAATTATTGTCGGATAACTCTAATCCTCAGTTTTGCACGGGGAGTCCTCCACACGCCTCATAAAAAATTATCAGCGCCTGCATAGGAAATCGCGGCTGATGTTATCCCTTCACTGGCCCCCTTCTTCGGTTTCAGGCCAATTTTTCAAACGAAATTATTCCCTTAGCGGTAGATAGGGGCAAAACTTGATCCCGGCAGTATTTCGGTCCCTTGAGCTCCAACCGGCAGCGTGTGTTGCGCCGTAGGCGCCGGCGCCCATAAGCCACACGTTTTCCCTCCAGACAAAAGTGACAATCTATCTCAGAGGGTGAGACTTCCCCCGTGAGAAAGCTCCAGGGAAGCCAGGAAGCGAGATCGACGCTAATTCTGCTCTCACCTGTAGCCAGGTGCTTGCTGCCTTGGCGGAAACTGAGTGGTTACGTGTGAACTAGGCAATCAATTTCACGCGTTGTTCAAGATACGGTAGCCCGCCTGTTTTTTTAACCTTACAGTTTAGTGTCAGGCGACACCCCCTGGACAGCTAGGGGGAGAAAAAACTCCACTCAACTCCCCCCACATCGGAAAAAAGTTCGAATAAATTCTGGTCTTAATTCTGAGGAGTGGACACTAATGAGTGATTAGTGCCATTATTTTTAGAAAATGGCCGCTGTAAGATCATGTTGCCATAGCATGACTGAAATCCACCTATCGTATCGTATCCAGAACCCGTCGTCCGACTCACTCAGGCATGTCGTACCGGTGTTCCTGAGTAAGATGACGGCAGAGTTAAAGTTTGGTAAAATGTGCATCTAACCCATTCTCAAGTTAAACAGCGAAAGCGAAAAGAGGTCCCTTTCACACGCAAACCTAATCTGAACCCATCTTGATGATATGTGGCAGCTCTTCGATCATAACCGATCCAGTAACGACGAGAATAGAGCAAGTTTCAACCATGAGCGTTTAATTCCAATCAGTTTTCTACAGTTTACTTGTTTCTCGTAAGTCTCGTCGCAGTCGAGCGCTGGCCAGTCCTGTTTCTTGATGTGATGCATCATTGCCTCGGCAAGCAGTTCCCCCGTCGGCTTCATTATCTAAAAAGATCGACGGGATAAACTAAATTTACATCCTATGACCAACCAGCTAGTAAGGGGCTAACCTTGCTGCCCGTGACGTCTTCTATCACCGTTTCGGCTGGTCCGCCACTGTCGCAGACGATGACAGGCCGACGTTGGTCCAATGCCTGAAAAATCATGAATAGCCGGGCCTGTAAGCATTCCCGGCACATTCCGGGTAAAAGGTACCTCGATTGGTACAATGCCGAAATGCTCGTTGGGAGGTGTATAGAGTGCTGAATCGCACTGCCTGTACAGCTCGAATTTTTGACATTCAGACGGGGACGGGATAAACTGGACCACGTCTTCGACGTCGAGATCCTTAAAAAATGACCTTCATACTTGTACCGCACAAAAGTACTACAACAGCTCAATTACCCTAGCCATCTTCTGTAGTAATTCGTAATATATTCGACTTTCCGGGATGTGTGGCATTACGGAACCAGCCAATTGCACCAGAAATTTGTACCCGCGTTTCTTTAGTAATGCTGAAAATAAATGGTACTTTTTTTGCTCGGAGAATTATCATCGCCAAGGATACTTACAGGCCGCCTCGACGATGATGTCAAGCCGTTTTTCAGGCCAAAATCTGTTCATTGACATGAACACGTACACATCGTTCTGTGGTCGATCACGACGACTCATCGGTTTCTCGGCCTAAATGATTGTGGTATTAAAAAGTAGTGTCAAGTACACATGTACTTGTATTTCGCTGTAATACTACTTTTTAACATCCCTTACCGATATAACAATCGAGTCAACATCGCATGGTGGGTAGACGACCCGAATTTTAGTTTTTTCAATACGTGGCATTACGCGACTAAATTGCGAGGCTGAAACGGGAAAAATCTTCAAACGCACCCAAATTACCAAAAGGTAATTAACTGTAATTCGTCACTAAAGACGACTTATCCACCTGTGAAATGGCTATTGACCATAATGACGTCGGTATGTTGAAAGAGGTGTTCTTCAATGACACCAATCAAATTTGAATACCATCTGAAACCGAAACATTCACACTTAAGTAATAACAATCGGAGAGAATTACTGCTACACTTACCTATACAAAAAGAATCTTGAAGGTGTAACAAGTTGTTGTGGAAAATGGCAATAGAAAAGCACTTTACAACTGGGATAACGCCATTTGATGAGTGGAACACAACTGAAGTGAAGCGAAGGACAAATAAACGGAATGGGCAGATTGAAACATCCTGGTCTCGATTCCTTGACAAGAAGCTCCTTGGCCCAAGCATAAGAAGCTTCTTGCCGAGAAAATTGGGCCATTCCAGACAAAAACCCTGAAAATGACCCTGAAGGTAAAGCCGAACCTTGCTGAATGGTCGATAACCACCAAGTCGGGTTTGATATTGTTGAAGATGAGATACCAGCCAAGGGCTACGTTCTGACTCCACCAATCGCCTGGATGAAGTTTCAGCCTCACTTCGTGGATATCTGAACATTCAATTTCTACAGTAATTTTCAAACAGTATTAGCTATTACAATAAAATCGAGCCCCAACCGACGCCGTCGAATTTGTGATCCTTCCAATACTCATCAATCATTGTGGTGAGCCATGTCACCTGAAATAAGCACCATTCATAACTGGTAGTTTTCTTTAGTAATTCATGCGCTGAACATTTACCTTATACCCTTTAGAAACAAAATGCCTTATGAGAGCTACAGTACACCGATCTGAACCGCCATTCCATTGTTCGGGATGGATAATTACCACGTGCATCTGAATAGTGTACTATTAGTCCTACTAACATGTCAAGCTGGTTATTAGTGCTGTACGAAAAGGATTACGACATTGTTATTATTTCTGCATTATTTTTGCTCTGCCTTTTTTGATTTTCAATTATTTACTGCTCATTATGAAAGATGGTATTACTCTACTCGTGGCATGAAGCCAAGTTGTATGGGCGGACAAGTAGATGACCTGATTGAGGAGAGCGCCTCGAAGTCCGTCGAGAAAGCGCGAATGGAGTGCAGATTGTAATCAGCCTAGCGATACGCAGCGCGAACAATTTGGAACATAGGTAGATTTGAGCGTATGATACTCTACGAAATCTGGTCGCTTGAGCGTTGTCTTTCGTTCAGACACCTTTATCGCAACGTTGAATCAATCCAGGATGAATATGAGGGGGTGCAGGTAGCATTCTTTTGGAAAAATTCTTTAGGGAACAACTGGCGAGATGGCGGCTGATCGCTCATGGGAGCTGACGAAATGTCGCCGTTCTCGTCCTTGTCGCGTCGTCGTAGGGGCTACACGCCACACAAACAAAAGCGGAGAAGCCTGGGACTGTGTGCATGTTAGATCAACAGCCAATGCAATGGAAGAAGCCGCCAAAAGGCGATTGAAGTGAAAAAGGTGGGACTGGAAGCATATTCCACGCTGGTCATTTGGGTGGAGTCACTAACGTCTGCCATTGCATCCTTCTCATTTGTGGACATTCCTTCTTCAAAGGAGAAGAAGAAGGATCAGAACCAATGAGGGAAAGACAATGAAAAGGAGTGACTCCGCCTCTATGATCAACGTGGAATATGCCGTCAGGTCAACAAGTTATTCGAATAGTTGCGACGCCATTTAAACGAACGGACGCAAATTGTCGGATAAAGTGAAGAAGAGCAAAGGTCAGTGGGTGAAAGCGGTAACGAACGCGGAAGCAGATGAGAGAAAGTATGTCATAATTGGTCGGGATGCCGATACGTTCCGGTGCGCTCTACGGTCTCGTAGATTTCCGAGAAGATAGTACACAACAGGCCCGCACAAGTGCCGGATATGAGTTTTCAGAACAGGATTAGCACGAAACGAGGACACACAAAGGTGCCTGAACACGTGTTCGGTTTTGAGCAAGAGGAGGAGGAGTCAAAAGGGGGCGGTGACGTGGCCATCGTCCCATCTAAGGACGTCATTGACCACAAAACCGCACATGACCGCAATGACAACGGCAAAATATGCACATAATGGTAATTATTGTCAAGACTAAAGTTGAATAGAGCATGAAACAGTACAGAACTCATTCATTCTAACGAATTGCCCTCGTCGGTAGGGACGTGCACACATAGCACCAAGTCCAGCGAACACTTATATCCAATGTAGCGCCTCATCGGGAATAGATATAAATCATTCGAATATGGACATCGATCGTACAAGGATCTGTCAGGAAAAAGTGACCGATGGGTGAAAAGCAAAAGGATTGAAGCAATGAGAGAAGCAAAGCGGTCCAAAGGTCCGTAATTTTCGTTGCCGAATAGGCTTTGGATAGGACAAACATGAGCGCTGAGCTCGAAGTAACAAAGCAATGTGAAGAGGTCATCGATGAGGTATCAAAGCTTGAAATATCATTTTAAACGTAAGCTGAATATGAATAGCCAGTATAGCAAACCTTAGTGATCAACGCGGATTTCAAAGTCGCGTTTGGTAACAGTTGAATCAAGACGGACGGTGTTCTTGGATTTAATGGAGAGGCCACCGAGCTAAAACAGTAGAAAAGTTGTTTTGATGAGTGGAAAGTTTTGGGAAAAAATTAAGGTGAGGAAAGGGGGTTGTAATGTATGATGGAAGCTAGGTAAATGTGACAAAAGGTGACGCGACATGGGTAAAGGTAGCGTAATGGGAGCCAGAGGTGCGCTACCTGATCGTCGCCGGCAACTGTCGTCTCCTGAATGAGTTCTCTTCTGATGTACCAAACAGCCAGCGACAAAGGCACGGAGAAAAAGAGCGCAGCGGTGTATAGGCAGGAAAGCACCCACGGACGAGGATCGAACATGTGCGAATGCGATGCGCCACCGATAACGTAGGAGGCCAGAACGCCCAGTTGTGGGCGGGAGCGACTCGAGTCTGTGCTTCTCTACCGTCTTCCTCTGCTCCTCATTCATTCCTCTCGACCAGAATTTGAGGAATTCGAGGTTGAACTTTGGATTGGGCTCGTCGTCTAGAGAACAGCAGTGGCACGTTATCCTATTAATGAGATATATAACTACGGTAATTCGATTACGGTATCGCTAGACCCACAACTCTCAGTCGTAAAGGATCAGGGCAGATACTCATCATCAAAGGAACGCGAAGATAAATGAAGCTCGAGATGAGAAGCAAAGTTTTCCATCTAAATGGCTGGCTTCTTACACGTTACGGTCACCAGTGATGCTTGATCTGAATCTCGAATAACTGGTTTTTTAACTTCAGCGTTAATCCCCTCGAGCTGCATTGAATTGGAAAGACCTCGACAGCAGAGTTTTGGGGGATCTGTCTTAGAAAGAAGTAGTAGAAAGGAGCGTAACCGCTCACCGTTCTCGGAAGGAGGTCGAACAGTGGTACCTTGAAGGTGCATTCCACGACTGTGGGTTTTTAGGCTAATACAGAAATACTAATGGGATTGAACTAGAAATACAGAAGCATCAGAGCAGTTGGACTTCCTCATAAGGTCCCTCCTTGGGGCTCACTATACGAGCATAAGAGGTTCAAGACAAGCTAGGAGACAAGAGAGGCCACGATACGCTAATTAGCGCCTGAAAGGATCAGAAAACGATGGGCGAGAGAGCCGCACGACGCTGTTATCACAACGAGGGCGACGGACCTCTTGGACTGGCAAAGTCTGAAAAAAGTAAATCTCAATCCACGGTCCTAGCAGTAGCCGTAACCACTTTCAAGCGCGTGTGTTCGTATCTCTAGTGATAAATAGCGCAGTTCCTTCTGTTAAGTACTCCAGAGAGCAGCCTACTTATAGCGAGGTATTGTACACCTCGCTGATCGCAGATTGTGCCTTTTGGTCACTCCGAGCACTACAGTATCCTGATCCGCGTGTGTCATCCTAGACCTTACAAGATTGAATCAACCTTTTCTGCTTTCTACCGAGTGAGCCATGCATTCCAACACACGACGTTCAAAGTTTCTTCCAAAACAAACTATTTGATTTGCGAAAAGGTTCCGTCAGATCCATTTTCGAATGAGGATCATTTCTACCGGAATGACAAGATATCGGGCAAGAAGAGCTTTGTTTTCAGCCTGTTGTTGTTGTTGTTGTTTTATTTGGACTGGTCGGACCAAGCAGCTCGCGAAACACACCAAAAAGTAACATTGTCGAAAATAAAAAGTGAAAAAGTTGCTTAATTATAGAGCTATCGAAATTCATTCAAGCAGACGATTCCTCAAAGCTCCCGCCATCCGAAGGCATCGACGTTACCCACCACAACTTCTAGGCCCGGGAGACATAGTGCCAGCTGCGAACAGACCCGCAGTCTTACATTACGTGATACGTTGTCTCACCGGTCCAAGGGAAGTCAGGCTGTTGGCGAGCTTTCACCCAGACCCAACAAACCTGATCCCCCTTTGGTTCAATCTAACATCCAGTTCGGTCTAGAATAAACGCTATTCACTATGGCATCCCCGCTATCTGAAAACTTTATGTTGATTATACCGTAATCAAATACCACCATAATTCTAGCAGGAAATAGGATCCGATGCGCATTTTACAAGAAGATCAGCCAACGCCACTCTTATCTCTTTGTGGGTGAAGCTCACCTTTGGAAAAAAAAACCACGAGTATGAAAATGAATTCGAGGGAGCTTTCCAGCAAACCCCGAGAGAACCAGCATGCTACCATGAAGAGACATTAGTCCGCTACTCCATATATCCCAGCGCATGACAGATTGTTTGGTTTATGGCTTGCGATCGCTCATTAAAACGTCTCTTGCTATGTAAGTGAAAGCACATCGCAATAGAGTTGCAAGAAAGAGAAACTGGAAATGTAGCAGAAATGTCGTATTTGAATTCATTGGCTCACTAAGATCAAAAACTGAATAGCTAAATGAGCTATGGGTACTTGATCCCTGCTAGAAGTCGAACTCAGACCTCACGCTTGTTGGGCTAGCATCTGGGCTAGTGTAAATAAGGATGTAGGTACCGATGAATGCCTATACATTGAGCAACGTTCCGATGTTTCAGTGAGTATGACAACAGGATGTTAAAGTGCTGGACTAAGGAGATGTATTTCCAGGGCTATTAACCTTCCATACGAGGCAGGTACCAAATAGCGGACACCGGAGCTATGGACTCGTACACACTAATCAACAATATGCCCTAACAGAGGTGTTTGAAGACAAATTACTCACTCGTCTTAATGAATGATGGTCCTTGCCATGTGTGAGATGAATGGGTCCGCGACTATAGTATCGTGCCGCTTTTCGCCGCTTAAAAGCACATGGAAGCAAGGCCGGAGAGTAGTGATACCGGCTGTCGTCCCCCAAGCTGCCACACGGTCAGCACACGCCTGAGTATAGCCAAAAGCGCTACTTTCTGCGCCCTTTCACTCTTGATTGTTCTTTACCTATGACTGCGCGTTCACTGCGGAATTTTTCAAGTGGTGCACAGTGAGGATAGCGCGAGCGGAGTATGGAGGCATTACTCGCGGGCGTCATTTAGGCATCACAACCCTCCAGCCCCGTTTCTCTGCCCTTTTGAGCGGAGAAAGTGGCTTAGCTGCAAGGCGCTGCGTGGTTGTTTTTCCAACCACGAGCACAGTTATAGCCCCTAACCAAGGTGCACATGCCGACCCAGACGCCCATTGCAACCGCCCGCCCACAAATGGCCGCACAGTCACATCGACGCTGGTACTCTTATCGCTTCATTTATGAAGTACAATTGATATGAAGCGTTGCTGCATGATATATGAATACATACGTGCAGCCGTACCTATCGGAACGGTTATTGGCACGATGCCAGCGAGAAACTCGTGCAAAAATGCTCGTCCAATGCCAGCCGGGACAAAGGTTTTTGCAGGTTTTAGGCCTCTTAGCTTCGCTTTTTCGTCATTTTGCTACCACTAGTACCTCTTCTACTTTTAGCAAGTACTGAATTGTCCAGCCTCATGCCTTTAACGTGATGTTACATATGTTACACTCCTTGGACTTTTAACTAGTATCGTATCGGCCCCGCAGTTGCCATCCTCCCTCCTACTAGAAACACATTGTACCAAGTGCATATGCAGATGGTTGATATCACATTGTAGCCAGTGCCCCTTTTACAGCTGATTTCTTCCTTCTGGAACCCACAATGGCTACGTTTCGATTTTGGTTCCATCAACAACGCAGCGCTTTACTTTTTTTAGCAATTACGCCTCTCGCAGAAATAGCAGAAATAGATTTTTGTGCGAAGGATGATGAAATTTGAACATTTGGACGTTCGCCCGCTAAGGGGCGTGCAAAGCCTTTGTCTGTAGCGTAGAAAAAGTCTAGGTGTTTTCAGTGCATGCTTAATTGATGGCTGAAGTCAACGTTTTCCATTTGACTGATACTGTATGCCAAAAAGCTGACTTCCTATCAGACTTCCTATGATTGAGTTCTTATGAAATTGCCAGCTGACATTTGATTGCCACTCAAACGGTAACCCTTACTGAAGTGGAACGGTGCCTTTGTCACGCTGAATTCGGCACAATAATGAGGTAGTTTTTTGTTGTGGGCGAGAACGTGGGATTAAGGAAGTGGAAACATGTTTCTCCCGATATTCTATCCATTTGAATCGACTCAGTTCATGCTGCGGTTGAAATGTCGCAAATCGCTCATTCAACAGACTTGCTTCGAAGCTTCGCGGACAGAAGGATGATGGCGTTCTGAATGTTTTTTTCATGGCCGGCAGCAAGCGCTTTTGTTTTAGCTTTCTCAGCGCCAATGAACGACCATAATCTAGCATGATGACCATCGCTCGGATTGCATATCCTGACTTTGAGGTGCGGGGGCCTGCTTTCACTTTTCTCAGACCATCGGCGCTCACGATAGCGATCGTCATCTCTTAGTCTGCCGAGAATAAAGACCACCCACAAAAGGTTGTTGATGAGGGCTGTGGCTGATAGCGGCAACAGAAATGCCGGAACACGACATTCCGAGTTGAGAAACTCGTGTGCGACGCCATCGGCTGGTTGGCGGCGGCCCGGCGAACTGATCAGCGCCGTCGAGTGGCGGCGAGAACGAGCTGTACGTTATCGAGTTCATGCTCGCTGGAGAGAGCCTGCGATGAGCGCGTTCATCCAACAGTGTGTGACACGTGCCATAAAACCCGTTTTTGCAGATCGAATGACCAACATGGACTCGACAATCTACGAGAAGCCATACCACATGCTTCCAGTCCTCCATCGGACATACACTATTCAATGATATTTCACACTTTTATTACAACAGCTCCGAAATCCAATGATCTTGGGAATTTACTGGAAAATTATGGCTCCATCATCATAGTTACTCGATTAGAGCCAGTTAGCTTCGATACAGCCGGCTGAAATCAAACCCGTTCCGTTTTAGAAAGCATAAGGCTCGATAATTTGGTGCTCGCTCGATAATTGCAGCAAGGGTGCTATACAGGGGGGGCCAAAAAAAAGTCATTCCGGCCGAGTCACATATGAGCGAAGTTTTCGCAGCCCAGACAGAGGAAGTGGATATGAGTACCAGGGCGGAAGATACCCAAGATCTTCCTCTATAAGCAGGAGCCGGCTGCCGCCATTCACCTTCATGTACACCAAAATATGAAGTCATCTCCAGTCGCGGCCTGAGTGGAGAACGCCTTTGGAATTCACGTGGCCTCCAAACAGCTGCGGAACTTCTTGAATGGAATCACCCATGGATAGCTACCTGGAGACCAGTACTCTTGATCTGCAAGACCTCAAACATCGAGCAGCTCCGGCAACGTCGCTACGGTCCAGGACATCATCTTCACCCCATTCACCAAGGCGCGGGTTGATGGTGTGGACCGGCCGTACCTGGAATGGATGAACCGATATTTTCTTCGTGGGCCCCAGACTGAGGGTGTGCGCTGGTGGCTACATCGAGCAACTCGAGGAGAATATCCCATCTTCATGTCGTCGCCCGTACCTTCTTGGAAACTTTGTACTGCTACAGGATTGGGTGACAACACATTTAATCGAAGGGCGTTGGAAAAACTTTCGCCTACTTGGAATGGAAGAACGTTGAGTACCTGGAAAAGATGGAGTATTTAAGCGGGGGTCCTGAACTAAACCCCCTCAATTACTCGGTTCGGGCGGAGCTCAACAGGGTGGTCTACAGTGGCGGAGAAATCAACGATCTCGCTCAACTCCGGTACCCACTCACTTTCGCGCGGCCGAATCTCTCGATGGCGCTCCTCCAGAAGGCTGTGGCGGAGTATCATTATAGTATTTAATGTGCTCTTTAATATGGTAGTAAAAATGTCCGATAAAAATTTAATAAAGTGTAACTTATAGCGCCTTGAAAGTCATGGAGGCAAAATGACTTTTTTTTGCCCCCCCCCCCCTGTATAGTGGGGAAATGACGAAAAAGCGAGGTGAAGCGGCCAAAAACCTGCAAAGAACCTTTGTTGTGCGAGGCATTGGACGAGGTTCCCGTTGGCATCGTGCCAAAGACTGCTCCGATAGATACGGGTGCATGTATGAACAGGGTACATCGTTGTGCGAAACCCATCGGGGGGGGGTCTTACTTGGCCGTCGGGGAGGGGTCGTAAACGCGGGTCGTTGAGCACCAAACAGCATGAGTGCCATCGCTGAACTTGATGGAGCGGACAGAAAGCACGAGGTCCCGGAGAAGGAAGACCACAAAATATCACAAATTAATCAGCAATATCAATAGTTAGATGAACTCGTAGGAAGGTAGATGACTAAATAATACATCTCAGATAGATTTGTGCGTACCAACCTTCCCAAACCCTAAACAGACATTGCTTGCATGACTAAGAATCACCTAAAATCAGAAGTTACACCTTTCCACCATCTCTGCGTAGAAGCGTAATGCACGGCGCAGCAAGGATCAAATCGATTGATGATAACCACATTATGCTAGACTCAGTTCAATGGGAATAATTGTTTCGAAGGCATATTGAAATTCACGGCAGAGTACGCCTAAATGGCAGAGAAGTAGTCGATTTTTGAGTGGCTTAGAATGTCACCTAAGGGTGACCCTTCTAAAATATTATCTTCTGAATAGTTGGGTCTTCAGGAAAACTGTGGGGCTTGTGGAAAGAGGAAATATTGAGCATTCTGAAAGCTCTTTTTGTTTTTTCTCGGAAGCCCCACGCTAATAAAAAGCTACCATCCCTAGAAATAGCGCTGCGATTTCCACCCGGTCAACAGATCTGCTCCACCGCTAATTTGCCATGGAATCATAACGCGGCCGCAAGCGCTTGCGAGTCGTTATGTATCTTCTTCTCGTCAGAGCAAATAATTAGAGCCGGAGAGGGAAGGGGGTCGTACCAGGGTCTTTTCCAGGGGGACGGGTTGTACTGATACTGCCATTTCACATCATGATGCTGCACCCTGCGTATGAACTCCATTATCCATCTAACAATGCTCCATATCAATAGTACTTCACGAATGAGGCGATAAAAGCAACACCGTCGTGTGACCGTCCGGCCAGTTGTGGGCGGGCAGTTGCAGTGGGCGTCTGGGTCGGCATGTTGCTTCTTGGTTAGGCGCTATGAACGATGCCCTTGGTTGGAGAAAGCGCCAAGCAGCACCTGGTGAGGGGCAATAATTTTTCGTGCTGGGCGCACTGGTCTCGGGCTCCTTGTCGATTTTCGTGCCACTTGTTTTTACGCAAGGGAGTGAGTATTGGTAGAATTGCCGCGCAAAGCGAAAAGCAAATCTCCATGGAAAAATATTCATTACATCAGGGGGACTAAAGCAATGCCACTGGACAATAGCCCAATAGTGACGACCTTGGTATAGTCTAACGGATTTCAAAGGAAGGCTGACGTTCAGGTCGAAATCATAGTGGTTATGCGGTGTTTTACCTTTGACGGCCAATCGCTGGAAATGGGAAGCGTTTTTCATCGGTTGAATGCCCTTCATGATGGGAAATTAAAACTAGAAGCGAGACAGCGAGGACACCCGGAACGCCTAGTGGCCTCAATTTTTTCCAACATTATAAATCTTCAGGATTGGTGTCATTTGGAAGACATTTGAACTAATTGTGTCCTTCCAGTATAACTTTTATCAGAAGGGAGATGGTGTCACAAGAACGCAGTCGGCATGATCCTGTACTCAAAGCCTTGGCTCACGCTCACAAATAAGAATCTGAGCTTTTGCAGGAAACGGTAGTGTGAATAACCAAGTTTCGTGTCGAGTCATAAGGTAGCTGAGCTACAGCAGCGTGCCACTTTCTCCACTCAAACTGCTCTGGGAGAGTGCTGGAGGATGGTCCTACCCAGGCGTGGTCTTCATATTGCGCCGGCGATGCCGTACGGCCAGCCACACGCCATAGCCATCTCGCGTGGTGTTCTCTACCTCTGGCTGCATCTGCTGTGAGATTTTGGTGTTATCGCAAAAATTCAAGGAAGCGTGGGCGCAGTCGGGAGACGCTACAGGGGAGGGGGAGGCAAAAAAAGTCACTTTTCTTCCTTGACTTTCGAGGCGTTATAAGTTACACTTTATTGAAATTCTGATCGGACAATTCTACCACCATAATCAACAGCATATTAAATACTATCATGACACTCCGCCACAGCCTTCTGGAGGAGCGCCGTCGAGAGATTCTGCCACGCAACCGTGATTCGGTACCTGGCTTCAGCGAGATAGCTGATTTCTCGGCCACTGCAGACCACCTTGTTGAGCTCCGCCCGAACTCGGTAATTGAGAGAGTTTAGGTCAGGGGACATACTTGAATATTCCATCTTCTTCAGGTACTCAACGCCCTTCCATTCCAAGTAGGCGAGAGTTTTTCCAACGCCCTTCGATTCCATGTGGTGGCACCCAATCTGTAGCAGTACAAAGTTTCCAAGAAGGTACGGGCGACGACATGTGGGAGGATATTCTTCTCGAGTTGCTCGATGTAACCGCCAGCGCTCACCTTCAGTCCGGGTCCACGAAGAAAATATCGGTCTTCCCTTTCAGGTACGTCCGGTCCATACCATCAAGGCGACTGCGGTGAAGATGATGTCCTAGACCGTGGCGACGTTGTCGGAGCTGCTCGATGTTGGAGGTCTTCCAGATCGAGAGTACTGGTCTCCAGGTAGCTATCCATGGGTGACTCCATACTAAAAGTTTCGCAGCTGCTTGATAAATTCCGAAGACATCGGAGTATGGTGCTGTCCCGGAGTCTCATTACTCATCTGAATGTGTAACAACAATGTGAAACTCCAAAAGTTTATTCCAAAAAACTCAAAAGACAGCAAAAGTCTCAAAAGTTTTTTAAAATATATCTTATCTGGCTAGATAAGATATATTTTGAAAAGATAAAGATAGCCAGATAAGATATATTTCAAAAAACTTTTGAGACTTTTGCTGTCTTTTGAGTTTTTTGGAATAAACTTTTGGAGTTTCACATTGTTGATACACATTCAGATAAATTCCGAAGGTCTTCTCCAGTCAGACTGCGACTGGAGATGACTTCATATTTTGGTGTACATGAAGGTGATGGGCGAGAGCCAGCTCCTGCTTCGAGGAACATCTTGGGTATCTTCCGCCCTGGTACTCGTATCCACGTCCTCTGTCTGGGAAAACTTTGCTGATATGTGACTCGGTCGAAGTGACTTTTTTGCCCCCCCCCCTGTAGAGAACACAACCCTCCAGCTCCGTTCCTACGCACCATTGACTCAAAAATGACCCGTTGCTGCAGCTGCGGACCACCTCACACTTGGCGTCACCGAAGGTGAGCGTGCAGTTCGTCTCCAACGTGTAGGATAAGAAGAGGAGAAGAAGCAACTTCAGAATTAACTGATAATACTTTTGGTCTCCATTTGGAATGCGCCACGCCTCATGTCCTCACACAGATTCATAGTGGCTCCTCAAATTAATTTAGCCCTCATAATAGCTTGTAGGCCACCTGACTGAAATTCCTTTAACTTCCTGGACAGCCCTGGTACCAAGGCCTCGTTGGCCTGGGCGTCGATCCGAGCTTCGGCCGGAGAGCGCATGGGTATGTCAAAACACTCACCCTAACAATCAAGGTACGTCGTACTCTGGTACGTTGGGTATCCCCAACGAATGGAGCCGTATTCTGGTAACAAAGAGGGGGGCCGTTTGCGCTTTCGAGAAAAATGTCTTCGCGGGCGATTGTTGATCCTCCTCTTCTTCTCCCCCCCCCCCCCTCTCCCCACTCCCGCTCTATGGCACTTTCATGGGGGAGAAAGTGGGAAATTCTTCCAAAAAAGGGAGGAAGTTGGAACAGCCAAAGCTGGCAAGCTGTTAAGTAGGTCGGGATGAGCAAGGAGGGAGGAACACGTACCTGAGACACAGAAAAAACTTTTCTCGGCTTTTTTTGCTTAGCTCCGCTATGTTCCATCCGCCTTTCCCCTCCTCCCCCCCCCCGCCATCCTGTCCCCTCGATAACAGTTTTTCGAGCAAAGGTGCAGAATTTTGGAAATAAACTCTTGAAAAAGTGGTGGGAAGGTAAGAGGTTAATGAGCTACTTAACATTTTAGGAAGAGTTCAAAAATGTGAGTAGGATGGGAGATGATGTTGAGGGTGGTCGTGCCAGAGGAGGTAATCCAGACGAGAAGGGAGGGAGATCGCATTCTGCAAAATTTTCCCCTCTAACGGCAGGATGCCCTGCGTATAGTACATGCGCACCATCATTTAATTTCAGGGTTTTTTTGAGAATCTTGATTCCTAAGAGGCAGCCTGATACGGTGAACAAACCATGAAACGGCATCTATTATGGGGCAGTGCCGCATCTAGACGTGGGTACGGTAAGTCGCTGATTCTGCGCACGGACATGATGGAACACTGTACTTTCTAGGGAATGGGACCTAGGACATTTGGTGGGGACATTTGGAACAACCTTTTTCAGTACTATTAATGCTGAAAACCCATTTAGTTGATTTGCGATAAAACTTCCCCAATCCTCCTCAAGACCAATCACTAGTTCTGTGAATACTTGGGAACATCTCGCCAGAGCTCTGGAGCAGTTCTACTACTCTAGTTCTGCTAATAGTTGCATCTACTAATCCCCTTTCATACAATATACGAAATCTATATCGTCAGATTACTGGATTGGATTAGTCCACTGTTAAGTAAGGGGTTTTGTGAGAGTCACGTGCTAAATGCTGTCGCAGAACGATAACAATAGGTAGAGGGGATAGGTATGGAGAGTATAGAGATACGCTCAATAGCTCACTAATGGCGGCATGGTCGCTCATTATCTGTTAACAGATATCATTTGCCTCCTCCTCCTCGGCAATCGATCCCTTTCACGTTGACAGTCGTAAAATTAACCGACTTAACAGCTTTACGCTTACTTCTCTTAGACCCTATCCAATCACTTCAACCTACTTCTCATAGGAGCTGAATATTTGCTGATTTCACGCTACTGATTCGTCAGATTAATCATGGGCTCTGAGCCATAAGAGCAATGCTACTGTATTTTACTGTTTTACAAATACTGCTAACATCATTGACATTATCACTTAAACTGGGTCTTATCGACGAACTCAACAAACTTCAACCACTTTGTGAAGCTGCATTGGAAGAAGCGAAGAAGAACTCGGTCTGCCCTTCGGATCCGATCGAGTAAGTGACTAGACAGCTTGGGGTGCTCTCAATCCGACCACAGGCCGGACTAGCACAGCAGTTTTTTGCATTCTCAATTTGGCATGAACATTTTTAAAGGAGTGAAGGATTTGGCGTTAGTAATCACCTTCCTGGGCATTGTTTTGCCGTTGGGAAAAATGCTCGTAAGATGAGACTGCCTCTCTCGAAATTTCCTCTGGTATGGCCCCTTTTTAATCTCCCCATCGCAGTCCTCCCTACCGCTTTCTTATATTCTCCCAACTTCATAACACTTTTCAGGAGTTACTTCCAAAACCTCCTCAGGGAGGGGGGAGGGGAAGGGGAGGGGGATGGAGGGAAGGAGAGAAGTATAGTGCACACTAAACAGTGGAAACCGGGAACAGCCCGCAACTAAAAATTTTTCTCGTGGAAGATCATCCTCTCTCCAGCTGTCGAATACGACCCCCCCCCCGCCTCGCTAGAGTTTTCTAACATAGTACGTGCCCTGGTCACCCCTACCCCTCTTCCCTTTATCGAAATGTTTCAAGCACTTTACGTACAATCACAGGTCTGTTTTCGAGGCTGATTCGGTCTACACATCGAATCTAGGTTTCATCCAGTAAACAAGTAAATCTTATCACCTATTCGACGGGCCGCCCTTCTAGTATTCCACTCCAGATGGAAGGAAGTCTTGAATAGCCCGGAAGATACTTGTCCCAGGATTTCACCGGCAGCCCCTACATCTGTTACGGAGCACCGCTAGCCACGAAAGTCGTGAGAATCAGGTTACCATTATCGCTCAAGCGGTATATCTCCTAGTGATGGTAATCGGGGTGATCGTAGTTTTTAACTGCACTGTAAGCATCAATAGTGAGGCCTATGCGCAGCAGTTCTAGCCTGGGGGGAAGTAGGAACACCCAGCTCCTCCTCTCAAGGTCAGGCGTCTTTCCTGCGGTACTATCTTGCGGCGACTCACAGGGGTTCAGTGGAACGGTCAAGTGCTCTCCACCCCCCCCCCCCTCCCCTCCATTCCGACGGGTTGGCTTCTGCTGCTATTACCGTAACAGATTAGCAGATGTATGTAGTGATCCCTATCTGCGCGCCTTTCGTAATTGTGCTTCAAATGCACTGTTTTAGAATTGTTTTACGAAAAGGTTGTGCCTCTGATCGACCGTCGCAAGGGACCTCGATGGCTGCTGAACTGTTCTTCATAGAACATGTGAGTTGAAACTCATTTGACTCTTCAGTTTCTACATTTTCTCTAACAAGTTCTGTTACGGAAGAAGAGCCAGGAAATCGCTGGTGGATTTGAAGGCAATTATTCTGTCCGAAAAACGGTACTCTTGGCTTTGGTGAGGCGTGTCAAGGGGCTGCGTGGGGACTGTGATTGGCTCTGCGCCTGCACAAATAGCTAAAAATGGGCTGGCGCAGCGCCGAATTCAGCACCCTTGGCACGTCCAGTTTCTGTTGCGAAATCTACATTAGCGCATCATATGCGAAGCAACAGGCCTTTTGGTTGCAAAATGGCCCATAGATTGACTCAGGACAGCCGATCTACAGGTATTCCTTCGGCATCTTGAACGATGGTGCTAACAACTGGCAATTAGCACATTTAGCTGGATAGCACACGTAGCTGGCTCGTACGAAAGCCCAACCTTAAAGCTTGAAGGTAGTAACTGGTGCCGGTCTTGTTTTACTCGACAATATTACCGTGAAATTGTGTAGAATTCCAATCATTCAATTCCATTCTAAGTATTCGGAGATGATCAAAAAAAATTCTTGCTTGTTCTTCTTCTTCCTCTTCCACTCCACGGATCGGAAATTGGCGATGGAATTCGCATGGTCACATGAGCTTCCACAAACCTGTTTGTACTTCACATGCCCATCATTCTTTCCTAAATCTCGCTGATTCGCGTGTAGCTTTTTTGGCTCCTGACCAAGAGCCGGTATCCCTAGTTCACAGTTCACGTAAACGCCTTCGTGGACGGAAATCGAGAAAGACCAGTCAATGGGCCCTGAACAACTGAGGGAGACGCCCTCAGCTCTTCCGCCATAGAAGAACGATAAGATATCCCGCAGATACAGAGCTTATCGGAAAGTCGGCTTAAGGAGCTCTACGTACATACGATTTGGCGCGGAGCCAGCCTACTTCCATTGATGGCTGCTCACCGCATAGTGGCATCACTGGTGGAACCGGTGCTTCACTCCATATC
>MU914469.1:8576-21708 GCA_036418165.1 Cooperia oncophora
GCCAGGAGAAGGATGAGAGCAAAATTGGGAATAGCAATTCGTGGTTTGCAGGAAATGGAGAGCCACCGCAGCGCTGATCTTGGCGAATGTTGCGGATAGAGAGATCGATGCCGCGACCTACAGCAGTTGATCTAGAATCGTTGAAGTTACAGCAGTTGATCTACCATGAAGAGTTTTCGGTATTCCCAACGTTCACAAATGAATAAAATGGGTATCGTTATGCGCAGATGGATACATTGGGCTAGCCTCTGTCGGCTGTAAATGGTTCCCCCACTTTAACTTGTTGGATAGTGCTAACACTGTCTACATATGTTTGTCGGTGCGCCACGTCGACGTCGTCTCTCGAAATCTCTCGAAATCGCTTTCTTGAGTCTCTCTTGTTTGTGAGCTGTATCAAACATGTTTGTCGATCGCAGTCGTCATTTTGGCGTGCCAAGATGCAACTGCCGCCATTAATAAGCATGGTTACAGATATGGCTCCGGCAGAGGACAGAAAGAAATTGGTATTCTGAAAGAAGTTTTTCAATGTGGTTCATATAAAGTGAGTGGGCTGCAGAGCAGCTGGAACTCCGATACTTTACTAATCCTTTAATTTCAGCAACGGTCGTGTGTCCTTCAATCGTGACGACTTGGCCACGCTTGCTGGAATTGGATCATCTTCGAACGAGGATGGGATGGAAACTTTTCGATGAAGAGTTTTCGGTGTTCCCAACGTTCACAAATGAATAAAATGGGTATCGTTATGTGCAGATTTGATTTTGCCAATATTTGAAAATGTTGGAGCTTTGCGAAAATGTAAGAGTGTAATAGCATAGGCTATAGGACCTATGCGTGCCTAAGGGTGGCATAATACCCTTTGAAGTGATTGATTCTGTCTGACCTATATGCTCAGTTTAATGATTAAGCCATGCATGTCGGAAGCATGTGCGAGAGTTAGAGGTTCTCAGCGTCGGTCTTACCGGAGGACATCATCGGCCACTCTGTGGTCGCCGGGGACATGTAGCTGATGCTGATTACTGGTACTGACTTACCGGCTAGGGTGCGGCCACTTCGTGACCGTCGGGGCAAGCAGTCAGTACATCTCAGACTGAGTATCACTGAAGGTGTTGGAGGATTGGATGAGCAGCCGCGGTAATTTTCCTTCCTCCAACCAAGCTGAAACTTAAGGAAATTGACGGGGAGGTACACAGTTGCCTGGTCGAACGCATCCGGCCAATAGGCTTCTAGTAGGCTCACCCAACCAAGATGAGCCGAACTCGAATTTAGAAACAATAAAGAAAAAAAAACAAAAAAAACAAAAAAGAAAATAAATACAAAAATAAAAAAATTTGGGGGTATGAACTAAGTCAAAGAGATATGTGGGTTATGTGTATCTGTGAATTTATTATGTATCTATAAAACGGGGTGATAAGGTCGAAAGCTGAGTACTTGGGTTGTTCGAGATAGAGCGTTGTTGTGTTCGTTACTTGTGTGTTATGTGTTGTTGAGCTGGGTTGGTGTAGTTCCGCGGGATGGGAATTACAGGGTAGGTATGGAAAGAAAATCGAACCGTGCCTGTGGGGAAAGGTACGGGGCGCTAGGAGGCGGAAACAAGTCTCTGCCTCGCTGTACACAGAGTACTCAGAAGCCCGTCGATGTTGCTCAGCTGTGGGCTAGAAAATGTGAAGGGGAACCGGCGTCTCCTGTTCGGTAGACGATAGGGATAGGATCGGAAGGCAACGGCTTTAGACCAGCAGGCTAAAATTCAGTAATGGTGGTTATGGGTTTGCACAGCTGTAAAGCGTGCTTACCCGGTACCTGGTGGTCACCAGGGAACCTTAATGCGGATCACGACTACGACGCCCAATTTACAAGAAAACAACTTCTGATTGTTCATGGTGCAATTCAGGTGGCAATGAGGCGAAGAGTCAACTGCTAGGAGTTTTTGAAAGATCAGCCAAGTGTCAATGCTATTGCCTCCTAAAGCTGGGAAAGCTTAACAGAAATTGACGGTGACGGTGGTTGGGGTTCGCTTACCTCGAGTAAGCCCGGTACCTGTTATTCAGGAAACCTCAATGATCAGACATCGACGCCATCTAAAAGAAACAACATCTATTGTTTGAAAGTTTAAGACAATGGTGTGCATGACCTCTCCGGAGGAAGTGCGCGCTGGAAACGCCATTGTCGCCCCCAATAGCTCTTCACCTGAGGTGGTTGTGGTAGAGTGGGCCTTCTTCGGAGGGCCGAAACTCCCGCCCTGGAAACGGGGAACCTCAAAGATCCGGCCTGGACGCCATTAGTGAATGAGCTTTGGGTCAAACCAAACAATTCTCGCATATCAGCCTCGTGCGAGGCGCTGGCTCCCAGCTCTGCCTTGGTGGAGTAGTGATAAGGGAGCTGGATGCCCGACAGAGGAGCAAACATGCCTCGTGATAGGCGCTGGGTCCCAACTTCACTTTCAGTGAAGTGGCAGTAGTGGAGCTGGTAAGCCCCATAGAGGTCGATCTGCAACTCAAAGTCCGGCGAGCGCAGTGTTAGCTCGCTGGCTTCACGCTTTCGTGGAGAGTGGCTAGTAGGGGCTTTGACCGCAACACCGACAGAGGCTTCTCGTTGATAGTATCTCCTAGCTCTGTTCTCTGCATTGTGTATCGATCGTGTTCGCATGGTTGTACCAATAAGAGTAATAGCATTAGACTAAAGCAACTGTTGCAGATAATGGCTCCCAAGAAGTTTGTTACAAAAGAGATATCGTGGTCAACCCGGATGGTCAGCACACGCTTCTTCTCAATTAGTACGAATAAAGTAAGTTGACCACTAAACATGCGAGAATTGTAACCAAACATATTGACTTCAGGGACGGCAGAGCGACGTTCGACAAACAGGAGATGCTCGAGCTAATCAAAAGCCCTAAGAGGAGCGAACCACGCGGGAATGGAGTCGATATTTGGAAAAGATCAACAAGCTCGCCCACGAAACTAGAAGGCGATCATGACAAAGGGAGACCGTCCACAGTCAAAGGGGGGGGGGGGCATAAAGGGTGAAATCGTCTGATGAAGACGAATCCGTGCCCAACCAGAGAAGAAGAATTCAAAAGTGAAGGTGCCCTAATATTGTTAATGTGATGGCGATAATGTTGTTGGCGTTGATGTTGTGATAATAAAGGTTTTAGTGAATGTTGGTTTATCTTGTACAAGCAATGCGCTAGGGTTTTGGGGCGCGGGGGCGGCCAAAGGGCCCTAGCCAGAGGGGCGGGTTCTCCTCTGGTTGGCCATAAGCTGTTTTCAAAAAGAAAAATTATTTTTTTGCCTTTGCGACACCAGACCGAGACGCGCGACCACCTTGAAGTGGTGATCAAGAGACTACAATCCGACGTCACCTTGCGCCAACGCTAGCCAAATAGCGGTCCTATATAGAGACTGCTATATAAAGGCATGGTGAGACCTGTAGAGGATGAAGGATACCTCTATATAGGCAATGACATGTAGGCCCTGTAGAGATAGGAGACTTCTCTGCAGGGCCTTTTCTGTAAGTCATTTCAGCAATTGCAGATAACAGTGTTGTGTTGTGAAGGTCTAGTTCCAATGGGCTTCAGGTCTTCGGAAAATCTCGAACACAGCGTGATGTCTGTAAGTGGCTAGTTTGCGCGAAGTAGTGTCCTACATAGAAGACTGCTGTACAATAGGCAAGGTAGCCCCTGTAGAGACAGAAATGCCTCTAAAAGCATATGACACATAGGCCCTGTAGAGATGGGGGATTTCTCTACAGGGCCTTTTCTGTAAGTCGTATTAGCAATTGCAGATAACACTGCGGTGTTGTGAAGGTCTAGTTCCGATAGACCTTCTAGTCTTGGAACTCTCGAAACACAGCAGTCGATGTCTGCAATGCTAGTTTGCCGAATAGCGGTCCTATATGGAGAACTGCGTGGTACAAAGGAAAGAGTAAGCCATGTGAGCAGAAGATGCCGTCTATATAGGCAATGACACATAGGCCCTGTAGAGATGGGGGATTTCTCTACAGGGCCTTTTCTGTAAGTCATTTCAGCATTGCAGATAACACTGCTGTGTTGTGAAGGTCTAGTTCCGATAGACCTCCAGTCTTGGAACTCTCGAAACGCAGCAGTCGATGTCTGTAATGCTAGTTTGCCGAATAGCGGTCCTATATGGAGACTGCTGTATAAAGGCAAGGTAAGACCTGTAGAGGACAGAAGGATGCCTCTATATAGGCAATGACACATAGGCCCTGTAGAGATAGGGGATTTCTCTACAGGGCCTTTTCTGTAAGCTCGGTATTAGCAATTGCAGAATAAACCACTGCGGTGTATGTGGAAGGTCTAGTCGATAAGACGCTGCTAGTCTTGGAACTCTCGAGAGCGGCAGCAGTCGAATGTCCTGTAAGTCCTATGTTGCACCGAATAGCGGTCCTATATGGAGACTGCTGTATAAAGGCAAGGTAAGACCTGTAGAGGACAGAAGATGCCTCTATATAGGCAATGACACATAGGCCCTGTAGAAATGGGGGATTTCTCTACAGGGCCTTTTCTGTAAGTCATGGGGGTTCGAGCAATTGCAGATAACACACTGCTGTGTTGTGAAGGTCTAGTTCCAATGGGCTTCAGTCTTGGAACTCTCGAAACACAGCAGTCGATGTCTGTAATGCTAGTTTGCCGAATAGTGGTCCTACATAGAGACTGCTGTACAAAGGCAAGGTAAGACCTGTAGAGGACGAAGGATGCCTCTATATAGGCAATGACACATAGGCCCTGTAGAGATGGGGGATTTCTCTACAGGGCCTTTTCTGTAAGTCGTATTAGCAATTGCAGATAACACTGCGGTGTTGTGAAGGTCTAGTTCCGATAGACTTCTAGTCTTGGAACTCTCGAAACACAGCAGTCGATGTCTGCAATGCTAGTTTGCCGAATAGTGGTCCTACATAGAGACTGCTGTACAAAGGCAAGGTAAGCCCTGTAGAGGACAGAAGATGCCTCTATATAGGCAATGACACATAGGCCCTGTAGAGATAGGGGATTTCTCTACAGGGCCTTTTCTGTAAGTCCATTTTAGCAATTGCAGATAACACTGCTGTGTTGTGAAGGTCTAGTTCCGATAGACTTCTAGTCTTGGAACTCTCGAAACACAGCAGTTGATGTCTGGAATGTCTGTAAGCTATTTGTTGCCTGAATAGCGGTCCTGATATGGAGAACTGCTGGTATAAAAGGCAAGGTAAGACCTGTAGAGGACAGAAGATGCCTCTATATAGGCAATGACACATAGGCCCTGTAGAGATGGGGGATTTCTCTACAGGGCCTTTTCTGTAAGTCGTATTAGCAATTGCAGATAACACTGCGGTGTTGTGAAGGTCTAGTTCCGATAGACCTCTAGTCTTGGAACTCTCGAAACGCAGCAGTCGATGTCTGTAATGCTATTTGCCGAATAGCGGTCCTATATAGAGACTGCTGTATAAAGGCAAGGTAAGACCTGTAGAGGACGAAGGATGCCTCTATATAGGCAATGACACATAGGCCCTGTAGAGATGGGGGATTTCTCTACAGGGCCTTTTCTGTAAGTCATTTTAGCAATTGCAGATAACACTGCTGTGTTGTGAAGGTCTAGTTCCGATAGACCGTCATAGTCTGTGGAACTTCTCGAAACACAGCAGTCGATGGCCGCTGCAATGCTAGTATTGGGCCGAACGAGTTGGTCCCTAACATGAGCAGACTGGCTGTACAGAAGCGCAAGGTAAGCCCTGTAAGAGGACGAAGGATGCCTCTATACTTAGGTCAATGACAGCATAGGCCCTGTAGATTGGAGATTTTCTACGAGGGCCTTTCTGGTAAGTCTATTTCAGCAATTGCAGATAACACTGCTGTGTTGTAAAGGTCTAGTTCCGATAGACTTCTAGTCTTGGAACTCTCGAAACACAGCAGTCGATGTCTGTAATGCTAGTTTGCCGAACAGCGGTCCTATATAGAGACTGCTATATAAAGGCAATGACAAGAATAAGACCTGTAGAGGACGAGGGATACCTCTATACAGGCAATAAGCCGAACAGCGGTCCGAGAGAGATCGCTGTATAAAGGCAAATGGGCCTAGCTATAGAGCCATGAACATCAAGCTTCAGTAAATTTGTTTACTGTACTCTCGATGCTCAATAGCAAGATGCCTTCTTCGCAAATAGAGTGATGAGTGGATGAACATCTGGCCTTAGGCCACCTATGAGTTGGCATTGCCAACGAAGCTCAGTGAGTGCACATCTGCGATAAAAATAAAGCAACTCCGCCACTGTGAATGTGACAGGTTGCCGTAAGTCCTCGCAAAGCATTTTCACATGCGATGAGGCAGCTCATGGGAACCGTTGGGATCGGCTGGTTCGGCCCCAACACGTCACGGACACAGTATAGGAGGGCTGGGCGAAATCCAATGTAGCGTAGTTAACGTGGTACTCGAGATACTAGGGTAGATCCGCGTTTGCTGGTTAGATCGTCTGGAGGTCTGCGCGGTGGCATTGGATGTAAACCTAGCTGCTATCGGAAAAAGACCCATATAAGGGCAGGTTATACTACATGGTCGGATGAGCTGTAATCGCGCCAGCTCAGAATCTCGTCCTAATGAGATGAGGCGGCCAATGAAGATAACCATAGAACTCCGCCATTTGCCAGTCCCAAGATCGGATGCAAAAGGAGGAGGGTTTGGATTGGGGCTAGCGACCCCTCTCCTGTAAAAAGCCCAATTGCTGCGAAAAAGTCAAATGAGAGAATAAATGGCCCTGCTCAGGGGGCTCCGGAATATCCCCACCGGATGTCCCCTTTACCCGGGATCTCTTTAGGACCATTTTTTTTAATTTTTCTTTTTCTCTTTCTTCGAACCAGTCCAGAAACGATTCCGCTAAGACTGAACGGTACTCGCTCCCAAAGTCGCGAAAAGTCGTCGGCACGAAATAGTTTACCCTGGACTGTACACGAGCAAGACAAATTGGTTTCCCTGGTCGAAAGACACAGGATGGCCACGGGGCGCGTGCAATGGGTCGAACTCGAGAAATCGTGGGAAGCCCTTAGAAAGCACGACGACCCCGTCAGAACGAGAGGTGCTTTGAAAGCACCGCGCTATAAATCAGACTCGTCAAAGCAAAGCAGACGGGCATTAAACGGAATCCCCAGAGACTGAGGCTCAAAGCACTCGGCTGAGTGAGGAAACATCCGCAGTAGCTGGGCCGGAGACCAGCTGTCGAACTGAAGGCGTTGCCACGCCGGGAATTAGAAGTCCTGGCACTTGCTTGGAAACAAGCAGTGCGACGTCTCAGAGAGCTACCACAAGCACTACCTCTAGTAGAGGGGGTGCTTATTGGAGCGACAGCGAAGTGAGCAAGCTGGTCCAGTTGGTCAGCTTGCACGGGACAAAACTGAAAAGGGCGAGTACGGTGGATCGAAGCTTGAGGCTGTGGCTTGGGAAGCTCAACGGCGTAACGACGAGACGAACCGCCAAGAAGTAAGGAGGGCCCTTAGGGGCACTTCACGCAAGGCTCGTCAAAAGACGGGGACGAGCCACGCCAGTAGAGCTGGAAGACGCGGCTGAATTACTAACTTCAAGTCATTCTGGCAGCCTGTTTTCGAACAGGACTGAGGTGACTTTCGAAACTCAGCCAAATGGAGGACCTGAAAACATGGTCCCTAGTGAAGCGTCGCCCGAAGCATCTATTGATCTAAGTACTAGGTTTGCTGTAGATGCGGTGGATCAAGTAACATCGAGTCTTGGTAACTACTCAGTTCTGAGTAGCATTGTAGAGGCTCCCGATACTCCACCGGATGAGAGTTCCCTAAGTGAGATCTCTCTCCATGCATCCAGACAAATTACTAGTACACCCGCACCAGTTGTACAGGCAGACGCAGCTGAATCACAATCATCAAGTCATGATGATTGCCTGCTGTCTAGCGGCATTGAAATGACTTCCGAGATTCAGCAAAGCGAGGGATCACAAAGGATGACCCTCAGAGAAGCGTCGCCGATGGTAACAACTGAGAACTGTGCTAGGTTTGCTGTAGATGAGGTGGAACAAGTGACACCAAGCCTCGGTGATTACTCTGTTCAGAGTAGTACAGTAGAGGCTCTTGTTTCACCGGATGAGAGTTCCGTAGATGAGACCTCTCATCTTACATCCAGACAAACCACTAGCTTATCCGCTGAGACTGCGACACTAGTTGTACTGACTGACGCGGCAGAATCTTTAACATCGAGTCATGATGATAGCCTGCTTTCGAGCGGCATAGAAATGACTTCCGAGATTCTGCCAAATGAAGAGCCGGAAAGTGCGGTTCTCATTGAAGCGTCGTCCATAGAAACAACTGAGATTGCCAAAGAGTCGCATGACAGGCAACCAATAAGAAGGCCCAAAGGAGAAATACCTGAGGGCATGCTCCAGCTCGCAAATGAAATCCTTTCAGAGAAGCTGGGGCACACTAACTCCACCAATAAGCGCACACTGACAGCTTTGAACGCTGCAGTGTATGCCATCGCCAAAGCCATCACAACGATCCTGTTGGACGGCGAGGCTGAAAAAGCGGGTAAAACTCACCAGAAACTGAGAGAGGCGAAAGCACTGAGAGACACCCTCGTGAGTGTCGTCTCGACGCTATCGCACGAACTCAGGAGAAGAAGTGGAAATGCCCCGGGACCTCCTAGTGAACAGTACCGGGTCATTTCCCGAATACAAAGAGTCAATACAACCGTGGACATTCAGCGACTCCGGATAAGATTCAAGGATCAGCTGAAGGTTGTAAACTCTGAAATCAAAACAATAGAGCAAGCCCTAAGACGCCAGCGAGAAAGACAGCGGGGATACCCTGCTGTAGCTAGGGAACCACGCGAAGGGGAAGCTGATGTACCGGTTGCGGAAGTGCGCGAGCACTGGAAATCTATCATTGGAGAATCGCAACCTTTCCATCCGTCAGACGACCTTCAAGCGTGGTCTCGCTCGGTGCAAAGAGGCGAAAATAGAGCCGCTGTAGACCTGTCCGAGGAAACTTGGGCGAAGATATTCGCTAAGATAAAACCTTGGAAAGCAACAGGTCCAGACGGCATACAGGGCTTCTGGTGGAAGAAAATACCAGAGGCAAGAGAGAGGCTAAAATCGTGGTGCCTTGATGCGCTACGTATGCCTCATAGAATCATCCCTAATTGGTTGTGTAGAGGGAAGATAGTTCTGATTCCAAAAGGGAGCGCCGGCGCCCGCGGGCCCGGCGACTTCCGTCCGATAGCATGTTTAAATACATGCTACAAAGTCCTGACCGCCATGGTAGCGCAACAGATACTCCTGAGCGCTGGTGATGTGCTCCCTCCGGAGCAGGTAGCCTTGCGCAAAGGAATCTGGGGCTGCACCCATGCGCACATTTTGGATCAGACTATCTGTAAAGACGCCTTAAGGCGCAAAAACGTACTACACACCTTATGGGTAGACATGACCAAAGCCTTCGACTCCGTGTCTCATGGCGCTATTAAGTGGATCTTGGCAAGAGCCGGAGTGGCCTCCCCTACAAGGAGGCTGCTCTCGGTTATCATGTCCAAGCAAAGCGTCAGGTATTGCGGACGTCAAAATGGCAAAATGGTCAAGAGTGAACCGTTAGGGGTCAGAAGAGGAGTGATGCAAGGGGATACCCTCAGTCCGCTCCTCTTCTGTATGGCCATAGCTCCTATATCGGCGTGGCTACGTAACAACGTTAGCCCGTATAGAACATCCACCGGAGCTCTGACTTTGCCAGAAGGACCCCTAGAGATCAACCATCTCTTCTATATGGATGATCTAAAGGTTTACTCGCCCAGATGGGATGATATAGTGAAAGCCCAAGAGGGCATCCAGAAAGTGGCTGGAGAGTTAGGACTTCGAATGAATCCCAGCAAGGCGAATCCGAATCGCATTTGCGATTCGGCCACAGCTGTGTACCAAGACTCTACGTTAACAAAGAAGAAGGAGGATTGGGACTGAAGTCCGCAGAGGAGGAGATGGAGCACACCATTGTTTATACATGGTGTTATCTCGCCTCTCGACCAGAATTCCATATCCCCTATCATCTTTGTGAAAGCCTAAGAGGCAGCAACAAACGATCACTCACTTCCAACTTTAGAGCCGTGATGGCTGAAAATAGGTTGGAGGACGAAGTGACTCGCATTGCTCAAGCTTCTATTCAAGTGAAAGATCGTAACATTCGCAGCGGCCACAGAAGCCGCAAGAGCAATATCTACCCTCGTTCACGAACGATGGGCACGAACGCGAATGTATGAATGGAAGCAAAGAGTGGTAGCGAGCAGAGTGATCAGTAACAACGAGACGAACGAGCAACCATACGTCTGTCACAAGGATTCGTTCTTGTGGTCACAGACCGGATGGGTGTCCTCTGAAGTCTTACGAAACGTTTGGGCTGCCCAAGAGGCTTCTCTGCCGACAAAAGCCAGCGCTTCAGGACAATCAATCTGGGCGAATAGTAACCAGATGTGTCCGAATGCGTTGCAATGCAAAGGAAACGGCAGAACATATAGTGTCAGCATGTAACCACTGGCGAACCAATATCATGGTCGAACGACATGATGAAGTAGCCAGGGTAATCTACCACTCGTTGAAAAAGAAGTACGGTCTGAGTTCCAGAGTAACCAACACACACGTTCCACATCTAGTGGAGGGAGATCATGTGGTGTTACACTGGAATGACCGCATTGTAACGAGGGAGAACTTGCGACACGACAGGCCTGACATAGTAGTCAAGGACCTGAGGGACAAAGTAATTTGGATCATTGAGGTCTCGGTCTCGTGGTTCACTAGAATCACTCGTCAAGAGCTCAAGAAGATCCGTAAATATGGAATGAATAGCTGCCTTCCGGAAGGAACGGAACCAGAGGATTTCTTCCCTGGTCCGAACCTAAAGCGGCACCAAAAGCACAGCTGCACACGGCATGAGGGTAGAAGTCGTACCTATCGTGATAGGGGCTTGTGGCGAATGCTCACCCCAACTACGAGAGTACGTCCGATTGCTTAAGCTGCCTGATGGCACTAAGACAATCATAGAGAAGATGCAAAGGTGTGCTGTGCTTGGAACAAATAGAATCATCAAGTGCCACATGTCCAATGACGACATATAGGCCATGAAGCGAGCATGCTGCAGCACAATGGGTAGGCTCTGTCGGCCCCTGTAACATGCGGCTACCCTTATTATTACAGATGCTCACTTTCCATTTAGAGTAGTCCAGGTGACCTCTGATAAGTGGTGGCCATATGGAATCGGCCCAGTGGGCAGAGGTCGTGGAGGGCAATCATTAAAACCTGACGTACATGAATGGATTTACGAGATTCCCATTGTCCCTAACTACTGTCTGGCGAAACCACAGTCAAGGGACTGGAGCTGGAAAAAAGGTCTGATGCTCCGCGATAGATAAAGCCCGTTCCCCAATGCCAGGAGAAGGATGAGAGCAAAATTGGGAATAGCAATTCGTGGTTTGCAGGAAATGGAGAGCCACCGCAGCGCTGATCTTGGCGAATGTTGCGGATAGAGAGATCGATGCCGCGACCTACAGCAGTTGATCTAGAATCGTTGAAGTTACAGCAGATCTCAACTCTTCATCGAATGGTTGATCTACCATTCGATGAAGAGTTTTCGGTGTTCCCAACGTTCACAAATGAATAAAATGGGTATCGTTATGTGCAGATTTGCATGGGATACATTGGGCTAGCCTATGTTAGCTGTAAATGGTTCCCCCATTTTAACTTGTTGGATAGTGCTAACACTGTCTACATATGTTTGTCGGTGCGCCATGCATGGCGACGTCATCTTTTCGAAATTCTTTTGCGTCTCTCTTGTTTTTTGTGCTTATCTATCGTGCCTTCGCAATCGTCATATTGACGTGATTAGTTGATGTACATGATTGTAGATATGGCCCCAAACGAAGAGTTTAGAATCGTTCACATAAATTGAGAAGAATTGAGAATTACAGAAGCAGCTGTAACTCGATTATTATATTACAACGTAATATAACCTGTTTCAGTAACGGCAGAGTGTCATTCAATAAGGATGATATGGCCGCACTTATCGGAGTAAAAGAGGCTTTCAATGGAATGGTAGCTTTGCAGGAACTCAAGGATTGGCTAGACCGATTGGAACGAGCGGGCGACGCCCGAAAACCTAAGGGTCCGAAGGAGGGAAGGCCTGCAAAGGCCGACGTCGAGGACGTCGAGGTTGTTAGCTCCAGCAGCGATAGCAGCGATGACGAATGCGCAACGAAGCGCAAGAAGAAGGAATACTATACAAAGTGTATAGTGTGGAGATGTTTTGATAGTGTTGAAGTTGTTCTTAAATAAAAGGTTGAGTTGACTTGTTCGGCGGTGACCTATTAGGCAGTAGTATATACTGCGCTTGTATATTTTTGCTACTTGCTACTTTACTGCTTGTATATTATAGACGTGTTTTAGTCGCGACGATCGCGGCGATCTAGACTTTGGCTGTAACAAGATAACACGAGACACTTGTTCGGAGCTAAGTCCTGCTGTCCTGTATAGGATGTCAGACCATTGGCTTTCATCAAGGCCAAATTCTATAAGAGCTGTCCACAATTCAATACCAATACATGTCAGGTGCTTGTGCGAAGGTCAACTGTTAGAGGATTTGTACTCAGGCGTGGTAATTTCTTTCCTCCAACAAAACTGAAACTTAAGGAAATTGACGGTGATGGTGGTTAGGGGTTTGCACCTCGTGTAAGCCCGGTACCTGGTATTCAGGGAAACCTCAATGATCACGCGTCGACGCCATCTAAAAGAACAACATCTATTGTTTGAAAGTTCAAGACAATGGTGTGCATGACCTCCCCGGAGGAAGTGCGCGCTAGAGACGCCATTGTCGCCCCCAACAGCTCTTCACCTGAGGTGGTTGTGGTAGAGTGGGCCTTCTTCGGAGGGCCGATACTCCCGCCCTGGAAACGGGGAACCTCAAAGATCCGGCCTGGACGCCATTGGTGAATGAGCTTTGGGTCAAATCAAAGTACGATCGCATGCAGACCTCGTGCGAGGTGCCGGCTCCCAGCTTCACCTTCGGTGGAGTGGCGATAGGGGAGCTGGATGCCCCACAGAGGTGATCACACCATGCCTCGTGAGGAGCACCGGTTCCCAGCTCTTAACTTCGGTG
>MU914471.1:4215-21481 GCA_036418165.1 Cooperia oncophora
AGCTACAACAGCGCCTTTGCTTTTGCCTCTATGGGTGCGCAGCTGGATACCCCACGTGGACATGGCCCTTACTGCTTTCCGCATTCCATGGCCAAATTTACCACAGAATAGGACCTGCGCGTCCGGAGAACGGTCATCCCCACCGATACGGCCAGGTCTACATTCTGGACACGTCAATGGCAGCAGAGGAAAGGATGGGAAATCCAGCCAACGCTAGCTGCAACCCTCGCCTGATGCATTCGTTGAGTGAACTTCTGCATAGAATCAACGCCTTTTGCACAAGCATACAAAATGATGAATGAGGTGGCTACAGAGGAAGAGTTGCAAGCTGCAAGGGAAGGGAGGTCAGCGAAACCAGTGAGAATGGTATTCGAAACACCGGCTAACATGGACCGACGTCGCTACAACGTTCCAATAACCAATGAAGTTGCCGTGATATATGTTGGAGATGATGGAGATGTTCCCACTGAGCATAATCTTGCAGTGCACTTAAGAACGGGAGGACTGCAAACCATTCGTGTTATCGATCCTGAATGCGACCCACTCACCTATCCAATATTTTTCCCGCATGGAGAACTAGGGTGGCATCCGAACATGCTCAAAAATCCCTCTGAAAGACGTCGAGTCAGAATCACGCAGAAGGAGTACTACTCCAGCATGATAGCTTCCAGAAACGAGTTCAATCCCCTTCATTCTGCCGGGAAGCTTTATCAACAATTTTTGGTGGACAGCTATGTTAAAATCGAGCAGAACCGACTAAACTATGATCGCAACTCCATCAAATGGAACTCAGAGTGGACAGCTATCGTGGGCTAGCTGATTATGTGGCCGGTGACAACGACATCGGAGGCCACCAGGAGTAAGGCGAGTGATTCTGCCGTCTTCATTCCCAGGATCCCCTCGCGCAATGGTCAGAATTATCAAGATGCGATGGCCATTGTGTCGAAATATGGAAAGCCAGACCTGTTCATTACTTTTACGTGTAACCCGACGTGGAGAGAGATCGCCGAGCAACTGATTCCTGGACAGACCGCTTCCGACAGACCGGACATCATTGCTCGCGTTTTTAACATCAAGTTGCAAGAACTTTACTGTGATCTCTTCAAGAGACAGATATTCGGAGCTGTGAATGCGTACATCTCCGTAATGGAATGGCAGAAGCGAGGACTCCCGCACTGCCACATGTTGATTACATTAGGCAGAGGAAGACAAACCGCGAAGCATTGCTGATGTAGATTCCATCGTGCAAGCTGTTATTCCTGATCAGAACACAGAACCTCGCCTCCACAGTATTGTGACGACGTGTATGATGCACAGACCCTGTGGAGTGGATAATCCGCATTCGCCGTGTATGGTTGATGGAAGATGCTCCAAACGATTCCCGAAGCAGTTTCCGAGGATTCAACAAGCCTTAGAGGTAGACGGATATCCGGAGTATCGTCGACCGAATGATGGCAGAACGTGCATCTCCGGTGGGAAAGTTCTTGATAACCGATCTGTAGTACCGTACAACAGGTATTTGGCGCTCCGTTATAACGCCCATTTGAACGTAGAGATCTGTGGAATGATCGAAGCCGTCAAATACATGTACAAATACGTGTACAAAGGGCCTGACCGAGCTGCTCTGCGCATGACACGGGCTGACGAGGCTGAATCCAGAACGGTGAACGAGATTGACGAGTTCGTAAATGCAAGATATGTATGTGCGCCAGAAGCTGTACACAGACTCCTTGGATTCGATCTTCAATCAAAGTCCGACACGGTTTACAGGTTACAGGTTCATCTGCCAGATTATCAGACTGTAACCTTCCAAGAAGGTAGAGAAGAAGAAGCAGTTCGTCGAGCAGCCGAAAGAGACACCACCCTGACTGCTTTTTTCAAACTGAACGAAGAGTACGACTCTCTTGTACGGCGAAAATGGAGTGCCTCAAGGGGAGAAGGATGCTCGCACACTGCTTTACGTACAGGTGCCAGAGTTTTTCTCATTTGACCAACAAGCGAGGAAGTGGAAGGCAAGAAGAAGACAGAATCGTCAAATTGGAAGGATGTACACTGCTAATCCTCTTGATGTGGAACGCTTACAGCCTCCGGATCCTTTTGTTGAATAGGAGGGGCCCGAAGATCGTTCAACGATTTGAAGACAGTTGATGGTGTTGTCCATGATACGTTCAAGGAAGCAGCTAAGGCCCTCGGACTAATGAACGACGACTCTCATTTTGAAAGCTGCCTGAACGAAGCATCGCAATTCCATATGCCAGCTCAACTTCGGTCCCTTTTCAGTAGCCTTCTATGCTTTTGCACTGTTTGCGAGCCTCAACAATTATGGGACAAGTTCAAGAGAGCCATTGGCGGAGGACTACATCCATCGAGGAGCAAATGACGAAGAAGCTATTGTTCGTGCTTATTTTGATATCATGGATAAGATGATGATTTGCGGAGTCAATTTGAGGAGCCTAATTAGACCTCCTTCTGATCAGAGACCACAGCAAATCAGCGACGAAGAGTTCACAGAGTCTGAGCACATGGCCCAAGGAGAACAACTCATGCAACAGTTGAATGACCATCAGAGAGCTGCTGCGGATAACATCTTGAGGACTGTGCGCAACGGAGACAATCGGCACTTCTTTATTGACGGTCCTGGAGGCAGTGGAAAAACTTTCCTGTATACTGCTTTGTACCATACTTTGCTTGGAATGAGGAAGAATGTTATTTGCGTGCCTGGACGGGAATAGCTGCTAACCTGCTGCCCAAAGGAAGAACGGCTAGCAGCACTTTCAAGCTCAATATTCACGACAATAACAGAACGTCTGCGATGAAAAGGGAATCTGCAGAAGCGAGAGCTCTTCGAACGTGTCTGTCATATTTTGGGACGAAATATCATGGTGCCGAAATGGACCTAGAAGCTGTAGACCTTCTGCTCAAGGACGTCATGCAAAACACTCTTCCATTCGGAGGGAAGCTGATGATCGTAGGAGGAGACTTCCGTCAAGTCCTTCCAGTCGTAGAGAGGGGACAACAAGAAGATTTAGAAGGCGCCTGCGTTAAAAGTTCCCATTTGTGGCAGCATTTCGTCACACTGCACCTGTCAACGAATATGAGAGCCTCTCCAGAAAGCGCAGGATGGGCGAACATGCTTCTACAGATTGGCAATGGAACGTATCCAGAAGACGAGAACGGTTTCATTGAGCTACCAGCCGAAATACGAAGTAATGGAGACTTGATTACAGAGATCTTCGGTGAAAGAATTGGGGTCGATGACGTTGCAGATCTCGCAGGAAAAAGCAATCCTAGCCCCGAAGAACATGCACGTTGCTCATCTGAACGAGCTGGCGCTCCAGCGCATGTCTGAGCAGTTGGAAGTGAAAGTATACAAAAGTGTAGACGAGGCAGAGTATTCGGATCCCAGAAGAAGGTCTCAACTATCAAATTGAGTTCCTGAACAGGTTGAGTCCAAGTGGAATGCCTCCTCATGAACTCAGGTTGAAGCAAGGATGTATCGTAATGCTTCTGCGAAATCTCGATGTCTCCAGGGGTCTCTGCAATGGCACTAGGCTGATTGTCGACCAGTTCGGCCGATTTGTTCTCGGATGTCGCTTCGCCACAGGAAGCAGAAGGAATCAGTACGTGCTGCTCCCTCGAATCGACAACTACACAGAGAAAGGACTGCCGTTCCGCCTAAGAAGACGTCAATTTCCCATCCGTCTTGCCTTCGCTACTACCATCAACAAGGCCCAAGGACAAACACTCTCAAAAGTGGGAGTATACCTCCCTGATGACGTCTTTTCTCACGGCCAACTTTACGTTGCATTATCAAGAGTACGCAGCCCTGCATCGCTCAAAGTGTTGTCCCCTCGGGAAAAGGTCCGGAACATCGTTTACAAAAATGTTTTATAAGTGCTGTGATAACTATACATAGAATACCGACTCCAACATAATCGTTGTGTCATGAAAAATTTGTCGGCTGATAACATTTTAGGTTTCCAATGAAGCAGCGAATAACTCTTGCTAACTTGGCTACATTCCCAAATATCAGTGCCACATGATGCATTACTACTACTACTAACACTACCATGGCTGTTTCGATTGCACAATGTTTTAAATGTTTTTTATAGTATGCTGCTCACTTACTTAGATTACCGGTTTTTTTTTTGGGTGGTTGTGTTCGTTTTGTGGTTGCCAAATAGGTCAGCCTGAGGGAGAAGATGAACACGGCTGTAGCGAAAGTGTTCTGTGTAGGAGCCACGTGTCTGCCGCTTCTATAGACATAAATTGATCAGCAGACTCTCATCATGAGCACACGTTAATGGCAGAAAGCAGGAAAAATCAAGTTTGTCGCCATACTGCATGAAAACGCGAGAGCGTGAAAATCAGAACACAGACACCCGAGAAAGGAAAACAGCATAATTCGACCATTCAAGCGCCGTACCGACCCGTTCAACCTGCACCTGATAAGCAACATGCGTTGCGGAAGAATGCCACATCTAGCACCCAAGGCGATACTAAGCCACTCTATCAAATTCCGAAAGCAGGAGAAAGGCATGACGCTGTAGGTATGAACGAAAATTGACTCAAAGCGCCTCTTAACTCACTCTAGAGCAGTTTTGCCTTAGGTGATGCAGAACAGCGGAAATCGGCATCTCAGAATGTGAATAGTGCTCCTCCCTCGAAAGTGAGATCAAGAAGATCCGGAAACCAGAAACCATTTTCAAGTTTCCTTTCGGCAAGTACTGAATTCCGGAGAGAGTATGTTTTGCATATGCAATCTCTTCCCCAGATTGCAGCTTATATATATTCTCCTTTTCTGCCCTTTCAGAACAGAATCCTCGAAGCTCATCCTATGAAGGTTGTGTCAGGCTCCAAATTTGTGTGGCATGGCGCTGTAGGTATGAACGAAAATTGACTCAAAGCGCCTCTTAACTCACTCTAGAGCAGTTTTGCCTTAGGTGATGCAGAACAGCGGAAATCGGCATCTCAGAATGTGAATAGTGCTCCTCCCTCGAAAGTGAGATCAAGAAGATCCGGAAACCAGAAACCATTTTCAAGTTTCCTTTCGGCAAGTACTGAATTCCGGAGAGAGTATGTTTTGCATATGCAATCTCTTCCCCAGATTGCAGCTTATATATATTCTCCTTTTCTGCCCTTTCAGAACAGAATCCTCGAAGCTCATCCTATGAAGGTCGTGTCAGGCTCCATATTTGCGTGGCATGGCGCTGTAGGTATGAACGAAAATTGATCACTCAAAGCGCCTCTTAACTCACTCTAGAGCAGTTTTGCCTTAGGTGATGCAGAACAGCGGAAATCGGCATCTCAGAATGTGAATAGTGCTCCTCCCTCGAAAGTGAGATCAAGAAGATCCGGAAACCAGAAACCATTTTCAAGTTTCCTTTCGGCAAGTACTGAATTCCGGAGAGAGTATGTTTTGCATATGCAATCTCTTCCCCAGATTGCAGCTTATATATATTCTCCTTTTCTGCCCTTTCAGAACAGAATCCTCGAAGCTCATCCTATGAAGGTCGTGTCAGGCTCCATATTTGTGTGGCATGGCGCTGTAGGTATGAACGAAAATTGACTCAAAGCGCCTCTTAACTCACTCTAGAGCAGTTTTGCCTTAGGTGATGCAGAACAGCGGAAATCGGCATCTCAGAATGTGAATAGTGCTCCTCCCTCGAAAGTGAGATCAAGAAGATCCGGAAACCAGAAACCATTTTCAAGTTTCCTTTCGGCAAGTACTGAATTCCGGAGAGAGTATGTTTTGCATATGCAATCTCTTCCCCAGATTGCAGCTTATATATATTCTCCTTTTCTGCCCTTTCAGAACAGAATCCTCGAAGCTCATCCTATGAAGGTCGTGTCAGGCTCCATATTTGCGTGGCATGGCGCTGTAGGTATGAACGAAAATTGATCACTCAAAGCGCCTCTTAACTCACTCTAGAGCAGTTTTGCCTTAGGTGATGCAGAACAGCGGAAATCGGCATCTCAGAATGTGAATAGTGCTCCTCCCTCGAAAGTGAGATCAAGAAGATCCGGAAACCAGAAACCATTTTCAAGTTTCGTTTCGGCAAGTACTGAATTCCGGAGAGAGTATGTTTTGCATATGCAATCTCTTCCCCAGATTGCAGCTTATATATATTCTCCTTTTCTGCCCTTTCAGAACAGAATCCTCGAAGCTCATCCTATGAAGGTCGTGTCAGGCTCCATATTTGGGTGGCATGACGCTGTAGGTATGAACGAAAATTGACTCAAAGCGCCTCTTAACTCACTCTAGAGCAGTTTTGCCTTAGGTGATGCAGAACAGCGGAAATCGGCATCTCAGAATGTGAATAGTGCTCCTCCCTCGAAAGTGAGATCAAGAAGATCCGGAAAACAGAAACCATTTTTCAAGTTTCGTTTCGGCAGTACTGAATTCCGGAGAGAGTATGTTTTGCATATGCAATCTCTTCCCCAGATTGCAGCTTATATATATTCTCCTTTTCTGCCCTTTCAGAACAGAATCCTCGAAGCTCATCCTATGAAGGTTGTGTCAGGCTCCATATTTGGGTGGCATGGCGCTGTAGGTATGAACGAAAATTGACTCAAAGCGCCTCTTAACTCACTCTAGAGCAGTTTTGCCTTAGGTGATGCAGAACAGCGGAAATCGGCATCTCAGAATGTGAATAGTGCTCCTCCCTCGAAAGTGAGATCAAGAAGATCCGGAAACCAGAAACCATTTTCAAGTTTCGTTTCGGCAAGTACTGAATTCCGGAGAGAGTATGTTTTGCATATGCAATCTCTTCCCCAGATTGCAGCTTATATATATTCTCCTTTTCTGCCCTTTCAGAACAGAATCCTCGAAGCTCATCCTATGAAGGTCGTGTCAGGCTCCATATTTGGGTGGCATGACGCTGTAGGTATGAACGAAAATTGACTCAAAGCGCCTCTTAACTCACTCTAGAGCAGTTTTGCCTTAGGTGATGCAGAACAGCGGAAATCGGCATCTCAGAATGTGAATAGTGCTCCTCCCTCGAAAGTGAGATCAAGAAGATCCGGAAAACAGAAACCATTTTTCAAGTTTCGTTTCGGCAGTACTGAATTCCGGAGAGAGTATGTTTTGCATATGCAATCTCTTCCCCAGATTGCAGCTTATATATATCTCCTTTTCTGCCCTTTCAGAACAGAATCCTCGAAGCTCATCCTATGAAGGTCGTGTCAGGCTCCATATTTGGGTGGCATGACGCTGTAGGTATGAACGAAAATTGACTCAAAGCGCCTCTTAACTCACTCTAGAGCAGTTTTGCCTTAGGTGATGCAGAACAGCGGAAATCGGCATCTCAGAATGTGAATAGTGCTCCTCCCTCGAAAGTGAGATCAAGAAGATCCGGAAACCAGAAACCATTTTCAAGTTTCGTTTCGGCAAGTACTGAATTCCGGAGAGAGTATGTTTTGCATATGCAATCTCTTCCCCAGATTGCAGCTTATATATATTCTCCTTTTCTGCCCTTTCAGAACAGAATCCTCGAAGCTCATCCTATGAAGGTCGTGTCAGGCTCCATATTTGCGTGGCATGGCGCTGTAGGTATGAACGAAAATTGACTCAAAGCGCCTCTTAACTCACTCTAGAGCAGTTTTGCCTTAGGTGATGCAGAACAGCGGAAATCGGCATCTCAGAATGTGAATAGTGCTCCTCCCTCGAAAGTGAGATCAAGAAGATCCGGAAACCAGAAACCATTTTCAAGTTTCGTTTCGGCAAGTACTGAATTCCGGAGAGAGTATGTTTTGCATATGCAATCTCTTCCCCAGATTGCAGCTTATATATACTCTCCTTTTCTGCCCTTTCAGAACAGAATCCTCGAAGCTCATCCTTTGAAGGTTGTGTCAGGCTCCATATTTGGGTGGCATGACGCTGTAGGTATGAACGAAAATTGACTCAAAGCGCCTCTTAACTCACTCTAGAGCAGTTTTGCCTTAGGTGATGCAGAACAGCGGAAATCGGCATCTCAGAATGTGAATAGTGCTCCTCCCTCGAAAGTGAGATCAAGAAGATCCGGAAACCAGAAACCATTTTCAAGTTTCGTTTCGGCAGTACTGAATTCCGGAGAGAGTATGTTTTGCATATGCAATCTCTTCCCCAGATTGCAGCTTATATATACTCTCCTTTTCTGCCCTTTCAGAAAAGAATCCTCGAAGCTCATCCTTGAAGGTTTGTGTCAGGCTCCATATTTGGGTGGCATGACGCTGTAGGTATGAACGAAAATTGACTCAAAGCGCCTCTTAACTCACTCTAGAGCAGTTTTGCCTTAGGTGATGCAGAACAGCGGAAATCGGCATCTCAGAATGTGAATAGTGCTCCTCCCTCGAAAGTGAGATCAAGAAGATCCGGAAACCAGAAACCATTTTCAAGTTTCCTTTCGGCAAGTACTGAATTCCGGAGAGAGTATGTTTTGCATATGCAATCTCTTCCCCAGATTGCAGCTTATATATATTCTCCTTTTCTGCCCTTTCAGAACAGAATCCTCGAAGCTCATCCTTTGAAGGTCGTGTCAGGCTCCATATTTGGGTGGCATGACGCTGTAGGTATGAACGAAAATTGACTCAAAGCGCCTCTTAACTCACTCTAGAGCAGTTTTGCCTTAGGTGATGCAGAACAGCGGAAATCGGCATCTCAGAATGTGAATAGTGCTCCTCCCTCGAAAGTGAGATCAAGAAGATCCGGAAAACAGAAACCATTTTCAAGTTTCGTTTCGGCAGTACTGAATTCCGGAGAGAGTATGTTTTGCATATGCAATCTCTTCCCCAGATTGCAGCTTATATATATCTCCTTTTCTGCCCTTTCAGAACAGAATCCTCGAAGCTCATCCTATTGAAGGTCGTGTCAGGCTCCATATTTGGGTGGCATGACGCTGTAGGTATGAACGAAAATTGACTCAAAGCGCCTCTTAACTCACTCTAGAGCAGTTTTGCCTTAGGTGATGCAGAACAGCGGAAATCGGCATCTCAGAATGTGAATAGTGCTCCTCCCTCGAAAGTGAGATCAAGAAGATCCGGAAAACAGAAACCATTTTTCAAGTTTCGTTTTGGCAGTACTGAATTCCGGAGAGAGTATGTTTTGCATATGCAATCTCTTCCCCAGATTGCAGCTTATATATATTCTCCTTTTCTGCCCTTTCAGAACAGAATCCTCGAAGCTCATCCTATGAAGGTCGTGTCAGGCTCCATATTTGCGTGGCATGGCGCTGTAGGTATGAACGAAAATTGATCACTCAAAGCGCCTCTTAACTCACTCTAGAGCAGTTTTGCCTTAGGTGATGCAGAACAGCGGAAATCGGCATCTCAGAATGTGAATAGTGCTCCTCCCTCGAAAGTGAGATCAAGAAGATCCGGAAACCAGAAACCATTTTCAAGTTTCGTTTCGGCAGTACTGAATTCCGGAGAGAGTATGTTTTGCATATGCAATCTCTTCCCCAGATTGCAGCTTATATATACTCTCCTTTTCTGCCCTTTCAGAACAGAATCCTCGAAGCTCATCCTTTTGAAGGTCGTGTCAGGCTCCAAATTTGTGTGGCATGGCGCTGTAGGTATGAACGAAAATTGACTCAAAGCGCCTCTTAACTCACTCTAGAGCAGTTTTGCCTTAGGTGATGCAGAACAGCGGAAATCGGCATCTCAGAATGTGAATAGTGCTCCTCCCTCGAAAGTGAGATCAAGAAGATCCGGAAAACAGAAACCATTTTTCAAGTTTCGTTTTGGCAGTACTGAATTCCGGAGAGAGTATGTTTTGCATATGCAATCTCTTCCCCAGATTGCAGCTTATACATACTCTCCTTTTCTGCCCTTTCAGAACAGAATCCTCGAAGCTCACATTTTGAAGGTCGTGTCAGGCTCCAAATTTGTGGCATGGCGCTGTAGGTATGAACGAGAAATTGATCACTCAAAGCGCCTCTTAACTCACTCTAGAGCAGTTTTGCCTTAGGTGATGCAGAACAGCGGAAATCGGCATCTCAGAATGTGAATAGTGCTCCTCCCTCGAAAGTGAGATCAAGAAGATCCGGAAAACAGAAACCATTTTTCAAGTTTCGTTTTGGCAGTACTGAATTCCGGAGAGAGTATGTTTTGCATATGCAATCTCTTCCCCAGATTGCAGCTTATATATCCTCTCCTTTTCTGCCTTTTCAGAACAGAATCCTCGAAGCTCACATTTTGAAGGTCGTGTCAGGCTCCAAATTTGTGTGGCATGGCGCTGTAGGTATGAACGAAAATTGATCACTCAAAGCGCCTCTTAAGTCGCTCTAGAGCAGTTTTGCCTTAGGTGATGCAGAACAGCGGAAATCGGCATCTCAGAATGTGAATAGTGCTCCTCCCTCGAAAGTGAGATCAAGAAGATCCGGAAACCAGAAACCATTTTCAAGTTTCGTTTCGGCAAGTACTGAATTCCGGAGAGAGTATGTTTTGCATATGCAATCTCTTCCCCAGATTGCAGCTTATATATACTCTCCTTTTCTGCCCTTTCAGAACAGAATCCTCGAAGCTCATCCTATTGAAGGTCGTGTCAGGCTCCAAATTTGGTGGCATGGCGCTGTAGGTATGAACGAAAATTGACTCAAAGCGCCTCTTAACTCACTCTAGAGCAGTTTTGCCTTAGGTGATGCAGAACAGCGGAAATCGGCATCTCAGAATGTGAATAGTGCTCCTCCCTCGAAAGTGAGATCAAGAAGATCCGGAAACCAGAAACCATTTTCAAGTTTCCTTTCGGCAAGTACTGAATTCCGGAGAGAGTATGTTTTGCATATGCAATCTCTTCCCCAGATTGCAGCTTATATATATTCTCCTTTTCTGCCCTTTCAGAACAGAATCCTCGAAGCTCATCCTATGAAGGTCGTGTCAGGCTCCATATTTGGGTGGCATGACGCTGTAGGTATGAACGAAAATTGACTCAAAGCGCCTCTTAACTCACTCTAGAGCAGTTTTGCCTTAGGTGATGCAGAACAGCGGAAATCGGCATCTCAGAATGTGAATAGTGCTCCTCCCTCGAAAGTGAGATCAAGAAGATCCGGAAAACAGAAACCATTTTTCAAGTTTCGTTTCGGCAAGTACTGAATTCCGGAGAGAGTATGTTTTGCATATGCAATCTCTTCCCCAGATTGCAGCTTATATATATTCTCCTTTTCTGCCCTTTCAGAACAGAATCCTCGAAGCTCATCCTATGAAGGTCGTGTCAGGCTCCAAATTTATGTGGCATGGCGCTGTGGTAGGTATGAACGAAAATTGATTACTCAAAGCGCCCCTTAACCGCGCTCTAGAGCAGTTTTGCCTTAGGTGATGCAGAACAGCGGAAATCGGCATCTCAGAATGTGAATAGTGCTCCTCCCTCGAAAGTGAGATCAAGAAGATCCGGAAACCAGAAACCATTTTCAAGTTTCGTTTCGGCAAGTACTGAATTCCGGAGAGAGTATGTTTTGCATATGCAATCTCTTCCCCAGATTGCAGCTTATATATATTCTCCTTTTCTGCCCTTTCAGAACAGAATCCTCGAAGCTCATCCTATGAAGGTCGTGTCAGGCTCCATATTTGCGTGGCATGGCGCTGTAGGTATGAACGAAAATTGATCACTCAAAGCGCCTCTTAACTCGCTCTAGAGCAGTTTTGCCTTAGGTGATGCAGAACAGCGGAAATCGGCATCTCAGAATGTGAATAGTGCTCCTCCCTCGAAAGTGAGATCAAGAAGATCCGGAAAACAGAAACCATTTTCAAGTTTCGTTTCGGCAGTACTGAATTTCCGGAGAGAGTATGTTTTGCATATGCAATCTCTTCCCCAGATTGCAGCTTATATATCCTCTCCTTTTCTGCCCTTTCAGAACAGAATCCTCGAAGCTCATCCTATGAAGGTCGTGTCAGGCTCCAAATTTGTGTGGCATGGCGCTGTAGGTATGAACGAAAATTGATCACTCAAAGCGCCTCTTAACTCACTCTAGAGCAGTTTTGCCTTAGGTGATGCAGAACAGCGGAAATCGGCATCTCAGAATGTGAATAGTGCTCCTCCCTCGAAAGTGAGATCAAGAAGATCCGGAAACCAGAAACCATTTTCAAGTTTCCTTTCGTCAAGTACTGAATTCCGGAGAGAGTATGTTTTGCATATGCAATCTCTTCCCCAGATTGCAGCTTATATATATTCTCCTTTTCTGCCCTTTCAGAACAGAATCCTCGAAGCTCATCCTATGAAGGTCGTGTCAGGCTCCAAATTTATGTGGCATGGCGCTGTAGGTATGAACGAAAATTGATTACTCAAAGCGCCCCTTAAATTAGTGCCACGAAGAAATGCTCGGAAGAAGGGTGATCGACCCGCTGTCATTTCTGCTGCGAGAATGGTATGAATTTTCTTCCCATCAACCTACAAACCCTGACATATTCACAACCCCCTTTTTAGCCAAGTGTGACGGAAAATGCGCCTCCCAATCCGTTGACGACGTACCCAGCCATGTGGTGTGCCTTACCAGGTCAAGAGAAACTCTCCATCAGGGATGTTAAAGCGTAGTGGAGCATAATTTCTTCACCCTAGCTCTTACTGTTTGCCAAGTTGCTGCGAGTATCCCAGAAAACGGGCACCGCACTGTAGGTTTGCACTGTATTTTCAAGATGGTTGAATTTCGGCTGAACAATTTCTCCACAGCTGCTCACTCATGAGTAAAAGTCGGTGGAAGTCCTCGAGGTGAAATGGAGAAACATTTGAAATTAGTGCCATGAAGAAATGCTCGGAAGAAGGGTGATCGACCCGCTGTCATTTCTGCTGCGAGAATGGTATGAATTTTCTTCCCATCAACCTACAAACCCTGACATATTCACAACCCCCTTTTTAGCCAAGTGTGACGGAAAATGCGCCTCCCAATCCGTTGACGACGTACCCAGCCATGTGGTGTGCCTTACCAGGTCAAGAGAAACTCTCCATGTATGTTAAGCGTAGTGGAGATATTTCTTCACCCAGCATCTTACTATGCCAACGTTGCTCGAGATATATCCAGCAAAACCGGGCACCGCACTGTAGGTTAGTCCACTGCCTATTTTCAAGATGTTGAAATTTCGGGCCCCTTGCTGAACAATTTCTCCACAGCGGTGCTCATCTCAATGAGTAAAAGTCGGTCGAAAGTCTCGAGCTGGTGAAATGCGAGAAACATTTGAAATTCAAGTGCATTGAAGGAAAGACCTGCTGTTCATTTCGGACTGCCGAGAATGGTCATGCTAATTTTTCTTCCCATCAACCTACAAACCCTCACAACCCCCTTTTTAGCGAGAAGTGACGGAAAATGCGCCTCCCAATCCTTTGACGACGTACCCCGCCATGTGGTGCTACCTCCACATGTCAAGAGAAACTCCTCCGAGAATATATAGTCAAGGTGTATGTGGTTGAGATACTTTCTTCAAACTACATCTTACTGTTCGCCAGGTTGTTGCGAGCTCCTAAGACAAAAGGACAAAGTAGTGTAAGTTAGTCCTCTGCCTCTCGAAGACACTTCTCGCCACTCTCACTTTTACGTCTATTAACACGAGACCCCGGGAACATCGTCAAGGCCCTCCTCCATCCCAGAGATGGAACAGACTCTGAAACTATTCCATGTGCGAGCTGCTGGAAAGATGAGAGCACAATAGCATGTGCGGTCTTTAACTATGTTGACACAATATATAGTCACATTTTGACTTGACACTCATATCACAGATAGATTATGCTCCTCCGCTCAACGCTTATCACGCGCCACAGCAAACTCACGCGCGGAGAAGTGTCTCGAGCTTCAATATCACCCAGTCACTGGCTCAGATACACCACTAACTACGCTCGATATATCACTCTCTGTATGTGACGAGAGATAGAGGAAATCACACACACTCGCGCTCTCGCACGCGACTAGCCGCTTCTTACTCTCGTCATCTACTCTGACCCTATATGTGTCATTTTAGACATGCACACGCCACATGCATCTAATCACTGAGAATGATCTCTCTGATATACTCATGCTAGACCCACCACACGTGAGCCCTCTCGCGCACAGACCTCCTCACAATTCCTGGCTCTGTGAAAGTGTTTACTCTCTCTCTCCAAGAAGTCACTCCACTCCACACTCCCACTTAGTCCTCCTGCGGCCCCTCGGTCCATTGCTGCAGCCGTTGAGATGCAAATTTTCCTTTCCAAAACAGCTTCTTCCCACGGCTAGGGTGAGTTAGGCCAAATGGCTTCGGTGCATACTTTGATGGCGAAAGTTTAGTTACCCCATGAGTTCCATATTAGGTTTCTTTTCGAGTACATTGAAGTCTATATGCGTGTAACCCTTCACAGTGCACAATAAATGCGAATAATTCTTGCAGGAAGGCTCAAAGCCAAGAGCGTTAGCCAGATTCTGTTGGTCTCTATGCGTCGGAGTAGTTCTTTGGGATCTTCCTCAAGAAGTAGTTCATAGTACTATTAGAAACTCGCATTCAAGTATACTGAATTACTGTTGACCGAGCATCTTGACTCATATGAGGCCGTTCACGCCTATCAAAAAGAACGTTAGCGTAAGTTACCTCGTTTCAGGCATGTAATTCTTCCAGAGTTTCCTGTCTTTGCATACGGTGCTGAAGAAAGCCGAAGAACTTCTTTTCACAGAGATTAGTGGCCTCACGAATTGTGAGTTCCGCAGCTCACTATACTGCATGCAGTAGCATGCGTAACGGTGAACATGCGATACTATTCCATCTTTGAGTGATAAGTTGCCCAAGTCGACCTCAGTGTTCATTCAAGGGAATCCAGCCAGCTAGATGAGGAGCGCCCTCTATCACTCGACAACAGAGAAGCGTATCACTCGAGAGGAATTAGAAACATTCTAGATGAATATCCACGCCATAAAGTTACCTTCTAGCAGCTTGCCTGGTGCTTATTCTGAAAAAAAATATAGAGATTTCCCCTTGTTAGGGGCATACACTATGCTAACACCAGCTGGCAATTGCCCTTGGACGCCGACTCATAACCTTTCTAAAACAAAGTAATACAGGATGAGTATCTAAGGTACCCAACGTATTCTAATTCTAGCTCTTCTAGGGAAACCTGTAGCGACGCCAAGCACCGTGGCGAAGCCGTGCCACGCCAAGGAGTGCCTGGCGAACGTCTGAACAGCCCTACTGCATACTGATGAGAAGACAGGGAAAAACCCGGACGCAGCATTCCTCGAAATGAGCTAGGAAACTCCGAACTAGCAACCGATTACAGCGTAGTCCAAGGAACATGAACAAGTGCATCAAAGTTAGCAAGTTACAAGCGATTGGGATGGGGCAGTCACAGCTGCAGTGAGCAGAGCGTGTGCTGAGATTGGCAAGACAAAAATTCTGGGCTACGTTGGCCACTTCCACGGCGCTTCAGTACCAGAGCGAGAACTCAGTAAAGTGGAGGAGGGGTCGATGAATGAGAGTAGAGAATGAAAGTTCCATAAAGAAAGTTAAAGTTAACAGTTAGTTAGTAGTTAGTTAATAAAGTTGTCAAAGATCATTGATTGAAACTATAATTTCCTCTGTTGAGACACTTAGGGGTTTGGCATCACTAAATGAGTAAGTTAGAGAACTTTGAAACCGATAGCTTTATATCACTTCGAATAACATTGATCTAGAATAATAGTCAGACCACTAGCTAGCGCCGCTGTCAATCCTTTTGTGGAGACGTCCGCCTTTGCGGCTGCCTGATGCCAACCACTTATTTCAACTGTATTGTTGTCCAACGAGTTCTCAGTATAACCGCGGCGAAGCCGCGCCCGCCCGGCGCAGCCGGGCCGTGTCACAGAAGGAGGATCGCCCGGCGACAGCTGGGCGATCCGACTGGTAACAAATAAATCAGAAATCGCTCGCCGAACCATCCCGAGTATAAGGTGCTAGGAGCTTTGTAGCTTTCGACTGTACAAAGAATAGATTTTGAGCGAATGCGCCATGGGTAAAAAAATTCAGAGACACATGGTACGCTCACACACATTGAGGGTGTATGTGACTATCAGCCCCCAGCTGTCGATGTGTCGTGGTTTCCCCGCCCGAAACTGCACGGGGTCAGAGTACAGGGCCGTGGGAAAGTCTAATTCCTCCCTGCTCCGCCCAATACCTTTTTGCGGCGCAAACTCCCGTTCATGCTAACATCCGTCGTGTGTGCGCGTGTCGCGTGCAGCTCTGTTCTGTAATTGCGCTTTGGAATACAAGTAAAATTATGCGGATAACATTTTAGGTGCTGCAAAATAAGAACCGAAGATGATGACGAGGGCTAGAACTCAAGAGCAACTGTGCTGCTTCTGCAACATCCCTCAGAGGCCGCGCATTCCCACAGAACATGAAATAAAAACGGCCTAAGCGTCCCACTCGTTAGTTTAAAGTATTTCTATGGCTTTGGAGCCGGATTCGCGCCGGATCGCAGAAATTTACACGCGATTTTAATTAATTTGCGTTTCCTTAGTTTTTTCAATTTTGTTTTATTTACATCTACATTCGTTGTTCTTCATTTCTAGCCTTTGTCATCTTCATCACCTTCTATTCGGACTTTGAAGCATGAGCAACACCTCAAATGTTATTCGCATCAGGAAATTGCGTTTTGCTTGTATTCCAAAGCGCAATTACAGGATTTGGCAAAAAGCTGATTGCGAGACGCGCGCACACGACGGATGTTACCATGAAAGGGAGTTTGCGCCGCAAAAAGGTATAGGGCGGAGCAGGAACGAATTAGACTTTCCCACGGCCCTGTACTCTGAACCCGTGCAGTTTCGGGCGGGGAAACCACGACACATCGACAGCTGGGGGCTGATAGTCACATACACCCTCAATGTGTGTGCTCCTAGCACCTTATACTCGGGACGCTATTACTTACCAACGCCCCAAAGCTATTACTTGGACAGCTCCGAGTGCTATTAAGAGAAATTAGCTTACAGTCCAGCATTTCGACTCGAGAAAAGGTGAATAGAACTATTTTCTTTTCCGATTTAGTATAGAAATGAGCAAAAAGCAAGGAGGCCCACAGAACCATATCACTCTTTCAATTTTAAAGCTAGTCGCCTAGTTTGAGCTCAAACTGTGAAAGGATCTACACTGTTAAATCTGCTCCCCTTGATTTCAAGTCCAGGGGCCGAGTTTGAGCTCAAACTGTGGATAGATCTACACAGTTAGATCAGTTTCCTCTGATCTTCAGTCCCGACGCCGACTTTGAGCTTGCGAGTGGATCTACACATTTAGTTGAATTCCCCTTGATTTTCAGTCCAGACACTGAGCTTGAGCTTAAACTGTTATGGAACTCCGGAAATGAATC
>MU914472.1:7836-22932 GCA_036418165.1 Cooperia oncophora
CAGGCTCTACTTTGCAGTTATAGAGCAGCTCCAAACTTTGTCCAGGTATCACCCCTTAGCTAAGAATATAGCTAGGGTTCAAATCGTCCTTTGGAAAACCTAGGAAATTTACAGCTGTAACACAATGCCAGTAGTCTGGAAGAGAAGTTTCAAAAAGCTCGAGGACAACGGCTGAAATCACGTAGTCTGAGCTGCAAATGTAGTATATCCCCTATGGTTGCAAGCAGGACTACCATGTCCAATGAAAGCGCCTGAACATCCACTGAACTCCAGGTGTGCCTTGAGGTTCTGCTGGTAATTTGTCTTGAAAACAGGTTCGTAGACATTTTTATGCGAGATCTTCCCTCACATCCTGCTAAAGATACCCATACATACAAAAACAATAGAGTACGAAAAATCCTTAGTTTCTAGGAAATTCTAATTTCTTCAAGTAATAGGAATGGAGTAATGAAACAAGGGCGTCCATGTACCAAAGTCAAGGCCAGTTATCCTTCACACCAAGCATTCTCCCTGCGGATTTCCTCCTCTTCTTCTGGGGAAAAGTCGTTCGTAATGTTGAACATAGTGCGAATTTCTTCAGGGAGTCTTTCCCTAGAATAGCAGAAACGAGTTGTAAAATTGTAAAACGACCGTCTTCTACAATCTACACCAAATATTTCAATAGACTCGATCACTTCGCTCGGGTTCACACGAATGCTTAGTAAACAGAGTTGATCGCTGCGGATGTTGGGGCACTTTCATGGATAGTAGCCGCTGACTGGCGCTACGCCAAAACCCAGCCCCACTGACATGCACCACCTTCAACAGCGTACAAGTCCGTGTTACTAGTTTAGAGTAAGTGCATGAACGGAGAGTGTACAAAAGACAGCTATGGCAAAGGTGAAACAACTCACTTTCATCATGTGGGCGATCTTCTTGCATCCATCATCGAGTAGTTTGGGAATGTCCAGATAATTGGCAGCCTGAAAATGATTGATAAGTTATTGCAAAATCGGGCTTTATAGGCATATATAAGCTACCATTATGATCTCGAAAAGCATGGGATAATCGACATTGAAAAAGTCCTCGGACCACTCTTCAAGCTTTTTGATGTCTTTCCCTTCCGTTTTATGCTTTTCACACCACGCTACCACCTGAAACCATTCTAATCGAGGAATTCAACTTGCAAACGAAATGAACCATGAATCTTTTGAGGATTTCCACCGAATCAGGCCAATACAAACAGTTACTAATACAGGCGTAAGGCCACGTTCATACATGATGCAGAAATGCGGAATATGCAGAACTGTGGAATCTGCAGAAAGGAAATATATACGTATCGATCTGAAAACTGCATTTCTTCAAATTCCGCGGAATTTGCCGACATGCAGAAATTACGGACAAAGAAGCGATAGGGATCGATCGGTCCATCGGCATTTCTGCAAATTCCGCACTTCTGCATATTCCACGGTTTTTGAAATCGATAGACATATTTTCTTTTTCTGCAAGTTCCGCGGTTCTGCAGATTCCACACGTCTGCAAATTCCGCAGTTCTGCACATTCCGTGGTTCGGCATTTCTGCATCATGTATGAACGCGGCCTTAATGAAAGGGGCCACGCAGCAGCGCCTATGTCCCTTCCGGTCGCATCTATTCCTACAGCGTCCGCGCAACGCGTATCGACTGCGGCGCTCCTGGCATTTTGCCATTCTTTGGTGATTCACGCTTCCAATAGCGATTAGAGCGCGAACCTCGTTAAGCGGGACTTGAGTTTAAGATCAGTTAGTCTGTTTCGAAGTTGCATACCTTTCGCAATGGCGTTTTGATGAGAAGAACATGAGTTGATGAGCAGTTAGCCAGTTTCAGAGTTCCATACACATCGCAAGCGCAATTCAAATGAAAATGTTGTGGACTGAAAGCAGTTATTCTAACTGAATTCATGATATTTCAGGCGTGGGCACTAGTCAAATTACAACCTTAATCTTCAGGCACCTAGCCAGTTTTTTATCGATTTTCCCCTGAGAGGGCAGAGTCGGCTAAAAATTTGTTTCCATGGGTACTTCGACCTCCCTAACTCAAGTGTCGAATCCGTACACTAGCACTGGCTAGCGCTGCTCCACGGGCGCCAGCGCCGAAATGCGCTAATCACCAAATTCGCCGATAACATGGCCAGGAGGGTGTCCTGACCCCTGAACATATCCACACCCGCTTGTTCATTCCTGAACATATACTAAAATTGTGGGATAACGGGCGAAACGGACCATCTGTGTTTTGGAGTGTATAGTCCTTTCCAATATTTGTTTCTCTTTGTTTTCTAATTGGCCCGAAAAACTGGTGCCCGCACCACAGGCGCCGGCGCAAAAACGCTCTCGATCACAAAAATCGATTAAAACTTGCAGGCTATTTGAGATCTTGATCATGAACATGACATTCATTCCTGGTGCAGGCACTAATACAACATTCTACGGTCGTCTACGCTCCGCTGAGGCTGGGCCTGGCCCAAAGGTAATCCTTCTCCCAGGCTCAGCCTTAGCAGAGCGCTGAATCGGAAAGTGAATGCCATTTTCGTGACAATGGAAACCCCATTACGCGCATTTTAATCAATTTTAGTGAAAAGCAGCGGGTTTACAGGCAAATAGCTGTCAGAGCGCTAAAAGTGAAGGCCAGATTTGTTGATCAGGGCACGATCGACCCCGGTTAAGCAAGTTCTACATCGCTATGGTAGAGGAAAGTGTTGGTGTTAAGTCGGCGCCTACTGGCGCTTGAATGCGCGCATCGAAAGCGAACGTCATACTTCTGATCAGGGATCGAGTTCCGTACAGGCAAAGTTTCAGCAGTCCTTTTTTCGAGTTCTCAGGTAATAATAGTTGAATAGTACCCATATATATGCAGATACGTCCTCGTGTCACTGCCATGACGCCTTTGGGCTATGCAGGAAGAGCGTCATTGCAGTCAATGTGCAATTGGTTCATTTGTTACCTATTACCAGTTACTACCTGCAAATGCTTTCTGTCCTTCTCGTTCAAATGCGCTTGGGTTGTGTATGGGTCTCTGAAACTGGCTTACTGCTCTTCAATTCACGTTCTTCTCATTGAAGCGCAATTGCGAAAGCCATGCAACTTTGAAACAACTAACTGATCTTCAATTGAAGTCCCACTCAGCGAGGTTCGCGTTCTAATCGCTATCGGAAGCGTGAATCACCAAAGAATGGCAAAATGCCAGGAGCGCCGCGGTCGACACGCGTTGCGCGGACGCTGTAGGAATAGATGCGACCTCCGACCGCCTCCCCCCCCCCCTCCACAGCTTAAAGACAGCGAACGCGATCGACTACGGCTGTAGGGCTCAGAGTTGTTGGATCACGTGGCCAACTAAAGCATTAATCAGAAAAAAGTAACAAAAAGCCCGCAAGAACATAGAATAAGACCCTGCTCGAGCGGACGCTCTGGACGAGTTTCGCAGATTTTGGGTGAGTTCTCCAAACCCGACGGCGCCGCGTAGGCGACTAATTCATAAGCAATAACCTCCTAGGGTATTACTTCTCTAATCTAGCGTCTAACTATGAGTACTTCTATCAGATGTAACTAAGCAGAAATTTAGCCGATTATCACGACCAGCGAGGGGATCGACAATGCCGAAAACCAAACGAGGCGGGGATTGAAACGACAGCGGAATGGGTGTTAACCCATTGTTGACCCGCCATAGTCTATCAATCGATTTCGAGGCCATGAGCGGGCCTTATCGGCTCTAGTGGTGTGGATTCGCCGATCTTGTACTGTACAATGTTGATTCACCTCAGTTGCAATCGTTAATCCTTTAAGCAGGATTTCAGACGTGGCGGAGCACTGTGAACGTCAGAATTCTGAGCTCTTAGAATGAGGTGTTCAATGTAGCGTTTCCAGTGTCAGCGTTTTAAGCACGCAGCAGCGTTTTCAGCGTGACACCTATACTTTCTTGGGCGCTAGAAACACTCACAGATCCTCAAAAGGGCATGGAACGCTGGCATACGCTCAAAACGCTGCCGTAAAGTATGAATATCGAACTCTAACAGAGCACAGGTAATCAGAGTCAGTCGCATCGTAGTCTCGCGTAGTAGAGACAGGGTTGCGCAGCGTTAACTGCCAGTCGCAATCACCATGCCCAGTCGGACTGTGGAGATGAAGGTCGAACTCAAAGCGCAGCGGCCTGTTGAGTGAGTGGGGTCCTCGGTGCCTTGGTACGTGCACTTAATTCGCCTTGGAAGCCCTATTCAGCCACTACAAATTGTAGCTCGTTACCCCGCATATACAGTTCTGTTCGCTGCGGATGATGGGCCTGTAAGGGAGAGGGTCCGCAGTGGCGCAAGCCCCTTTTTCCCCTCGAGTTTTCGGAGAGGGCAAGAGACGACAACTAGCGCAAAACGGACCTGCGCCGCGCTAAACCCATCCCCCCACACGTCCCAGCTTCCGCAGCGATCCAGACTATGGCCGCAAGGCCTAGTGACTGCTGCAACTACATCTGCATTTGCTCTCTAACCACTTACGAAGGAAACTCCTTTTGCGGAAACTCCTACAAGCGGGAAGGAAACCAAAAAATATCGGGAATAGCAAACGCCCAATACGATTTCACAGAACCTTTTTGAAAACTGGAGCTGTGACGTTTGGAATCGGAATGGGAGCGTCGTCATCTTGGAGATTCAAGTCCTAAAAAGTAAAGATTGAATAAGAAGAGGTAAATCGATGAAAAATATGACAGACCTCAAGCATGGTAGTGACCAATTTCGACATGCTGATAATTGAAGCGGGCACTTCACAAATGTCCTGCTCCTTTGTTTGAACTCTGTAAATCTTCTCGGGAGTGGCCACCTTTTCGAGCGCAGCATTCTCTGAAGTCTTTTTCGAGCCCATCTATAAACAATTAGATACATTTACACGCTGGAAACTGATTGGACGGACGATGCTCAAAACAGTGCAAAGAGATGTCCGGTCCTGCTCGCTGCAGATGCTGGGGCGTTTCAAGGGACTGGGTTTGGCGCGACGCCAGCTCGTTACCAAATATAGAAGCTGGCTAGAGGACTCTGAAAATAATGGCTAGGCCAAGGCTACAATTAAATAAGCAAAGTCTGCGACAGTGAGTCGAATGAAGTATTGTGCAATCCATAAAAGGATTAATCCCCGTATCGACTGATTTAACCCAGCCCAGATGGAACCAGACCACATAACAATTAGGAAAGCTGACAGCTAGTGTGCACGTAGCGCTAGTCTTGCACGGACGCTGGTTGTGATCAATACCCATGTTTTACACAGAGCTCAACCCCAGAGGTATGTGCGGTCTCTTCTGTGTCGAATTTGTTACCTACAAATCCCAGCAAAACACATATTCACTTTGATCATTGTGAAAGGTTGTAAGTGAAAGAAAAGTCCAAATCAGGTACTTCAAGCGAAACCGAACACAAAGCGTTAAAAATGGCACGCCTGCAGCTATTTCGCAAGCACGCAATGTGACTGCGGAGGAGTCACGCGGCGGTAGCGCACCACTTTCGTGCCGGGACCCCATAGCCTGGGATACAGTCACAGTTGACTTCGTCAGGACACGTTCCTTTTGCCTGTCGCTGCGCGTACTTGACTACGTAACGTCCTAAGACTTCTTGGTTTAGAGCTTTTCCATTGAAGTGGCGGATCCCAATGCTGTTTGCTGTATGCGTTTGCGCTTTTGCCTTTCGCTATAGGACCACGGGGCGGTCCGAATCATCTAGAACCAAGACAATGCATAAATAACACCGAAATTACTGTCGCGACCCCCTAATCTGTGTGAAATCGAATTGGGTCTATAGCGTTGTTCCACCGTTATTTTAGGACGAGGGCCAGAAGCTAGTTTTGCTAGATTTCCGCGCGTCATGACATCCTCTGTGCCAGGAAGCCAACTCGACGGGTATTCCTTTGAAGAAATTGCCGGGCTGCGCGGCTTGGGAAAGGAGCGGTCGAAGGACCGCTAGGTGCTCTCCCTCCCCCCCCCACAAAGGTAGGTTAGCGTCGAAAGTATCTAGGTTTACTCCTCACGCCGAAGTGCGTAGTGATAATGTCTTCAGTCTGTCTCTCAACGAGCATCAGCAAACGCTTCCAAACCAAGCGAATATATTGGCAGGGGGAGGAGCTCTAGCACACGAGCGGTGGATGCCCCTCAAAATCGGAAAATTACAAGTGTTAAGCTAACATACGCCTGCAGATTATAGTCGTATGGGTGATCGTATCCACGTTACAATGCCGTCTAGTAGCTGTTGACGAAGGGGCCTGTCAGGCGGGATGTGTTTGGCGCGGTGCCAAACCCGTTCTCCACCAGTTGTTGAAGCGAGCAAGGTGACAAAACTGCACCATACGTTCGTGCCACTCTTTCTACCAATTTTTGTCTCATACCTGCTTCAAGAAATGGCTGAGAACGGGCTTAGTGCCGTAGCGCACTCACAGTGCCTGACACGCCCCTTTATCCGCAGCGAACTGCAGTATGAATGGTATATGGTCGGAGTTGCCTAGTTGGTTGAGTTGAGGTATTATAGCAAATCTACCTTAAAGGCAGTTGGCACGATAAATCCCCCAAGGCGACTAGGATCAATACTCCTGGCAGGATAGAATTCCGCGACCCTGGGCAGGCGCTGCATAGCGGTTTCCCCGAGGAAGGTGCCCTTATAAGGGCCCTATCAAGCCACAACTTTACGTCCCAAACGCCCACTAGCCACGGCCGGCCGGCCCCACAATGCGCGACCGTTCTCTGACTAAGTATATTATTCAATTTGCTAAGCAATTATGGAGCGAAGCGGATTTGTAAGAAGCGGCTGCGCATGCCTGCATATATGCAACCAAGTCGGATCGCCCGGCTGTCGCCGGGCGCTCCTCCTTCTGTGACATGGCCCGGCTTCGCCGGACCATGCGGATTTGCCGCGTGCTAAGTTAAGGATCGTTGACCAACCACACTGTTCAAAGGAATCTTCTGCATCAGCCAAGAACTGAAAAGCAGCGCTTGTTCCGTCAAGGCGCAGAAGCAGCAGCAGCGCCCCCCCCCCGCATCACAGAAGGAGGAAAGCGGCTTAGCCAGCGATCCGACTGGTACGTTCATAACCTACACGGAAATAGTGCAGCCTGTTTGGACAGCCACTGAAGCAGCCTATAATTTATGCAATCTGTCTTCCTAAAGCGTCTTGCTTTGGAATGCACTACCGCATTCAGCAGTGGAACCCTTTAAATGGCCCTCACTGAAGTTGCTGATGGAAGATAATTGTGGTAAGAGTGATAAAGTCAGTTGCTGCTGTTCATAACATCTCTGTAAACAAACCACATGCATTTGGAATAGAGCTGGCTTAGCGGTCGTACACGACGTCGTTACTAATAAGCAGTGAGGAATGAGTTCTGTTGGAATCACTGAGATCGTTATACTTGAGTCATATCGATCGCATTGTTGTTGTGAGCGGTGAAGCGGATTTTCCCATGCTACCTTGTCAATTTTAGCTCCTATCACTTCCGTACCCGCTAATAACACTCCCGTCCCGTATCACTATCATATCACCCTGTATCGCCTCTCGGATCAGAGGTCCCAGTGTTGCTGTAACCTGCGTTACGAATCTGATGACCCTCCCCTTCCGAGGCCGCTTACCGTATCTTATCAACTGTTATCACTTTCTGTCGCCCGCCAATAATGTTCCCGTCCCACACCCTATATCACCTCACGGATCTGAGTTCCCACTGTTGCTGTTAACCTGCGCCACGAATTTGATGACCCTCCTCTTCCGAGGCCCCTTATCGGATCTTATCAACTGTTATCAGCTTCTGCCAGCCCCACCCTACGGCATATCAGTACTTGAAATCACGGTCCCGCAGCTGCTGCAACTTGCGCTACGAATTCGGTCACCCTCCCTTCTAAGGCCCCTTATCGAATCTTATCAAGTGTTATCACCTCCTGTCACCCATCAAAAGTGTTCCCGTCCTGCCATGTATATCACTCCTTGAAATCACGGTCCCACACCTGCTGCAACTTGCGCTACGAATTTCGGTCACCCTCCCCTTCTACGGCCCCTTATCGTATCTTATCAAGTGTTATCACCTCCTGTCACCCACAAAAGTGTTCCCGTCCTGCCATGTATATCACTCCTTGAAATCACGGTCCCGCAGCTGCTGCAACTTGCGCTACGAATTCAGTCACCCTCCCTTTCTAAGGCTCCTTATCGAATCTTATCAAGTGTTATCACCTCCTGTCACCCATCAAAAGTGTTCCCGTCCTGCCATGTATATCACTCCTTGAAATCACGGTCCCGCAGCTGCTGCAACTTGCGCTACGAATTCAGTCACCCTCCCTTTCTAAGGCTCCTTATCGAATCTTATCAAGTGTTATCACCTCCTGTCACCCATCAAAAGTGTTCCCGTCCTGCCATGTATATCACTCCTTGAAATCACGGTCCCGCAGCTGCTGCAACTTGCGCTACGAATTCAGTCACCCTCCTTTCTAAGGCCCCTTATCGAATCTTATCAAGTGTTATCACCTCCTGTCACCCATCAAAAGTGTTCCCGTCCTGCCATGTATATCACTCCTTGAAATCACGGTCCCGCAGCTGCTGCAACTTGCCACGAATTCGGTCACCCTCCCTTTTAAGGCCCCTTATCGAATCTTATCAAGTGTTATCACCTCCTGTCACCCACCAAAAGTGTTCCCGTCCTGCCATGTATATCACTTCTTGGAACTGTCATCCTATCTCTTTCTGCGACGCTCGCTATGAATTTCGTGACACACACACACACACACACACACACACACACACACACACACACACATAAGCGGATTATATATAGTAGGAATAGCCAAGCCGTATCTTCGGTAGCGGTGATTGGTAAGATGCCTACAGGAAACTCGTCCGAATCGATTTACAAATCACTGAGAACGGAGGCTTTTTCTTCGCAGGATTGTGTGACCGTTTGCACTCCGTCTTCCACCATTTTCCGTCACTAACAGCGCCCTAACTAGTATTTTAGGCTAATGGTAATAAGGAAACAACGTGGCAACTGCCTTAAACCAATTCAGTTGAGCAATGGGACCTCGGAGTTTTTCTGAAAGTATTTCCGATCGTAATGGCCTGAACTCGGGTATGGCATATATGGCCGGAATCCGAAAACCTTGGCCATTGTGGAACACCACTAAAATCTGGAATTCGTTAACGCGGCGTGGCACAGGAAATTCGGCTGCATGTCGTTCAGGAGCAGGTGCAGCATCATGATGCGTGCAAGTGGGGTCAGTACGACCCCCCCCCCTCGATGGAGGGTCTCGGTACTATCCCCTTCCTTCTCCAGCACCTCTTTAATACAAGTTCCCAAATTCCTACCAGTATTTCACCCAAAAATTTTCCGTCGTTTCCGTCGGACGGTGGGGGGGGGGCGGAGGTATAGCCAATGTGAAACCGCGAAAACCAGGAACAATTTTCCCAACGCGGCAAATTTCTCTCAAAGCCGCATACGGCCTCCCTCTCTCAAAGCAACGGCCAAATACGACCCCCCCCCTCCTCCCCAGCCCCCACTCCTGTGTTTCACGCAACGGTGCTGTACCCTGTTTGGTTGGGAGATTTTGCTTACGGGGACGCGCGTGAACTAACAGAATTTGTACTACCTAGTTGACCCGGTATACTGCAGCACGCTCGATTCAACTAACCAAAAGTTGGGTTCTGATGGGAATGACGTGTGAGATGCCTGCTACGCCGCATTACGGTAGCCTGACTCTTCTGAGAAACCACTTGTTTCACCCATTTTCTAGTTCCACGCGCGGTCCCATGACTGCGACGAGGGGTTGTTTGGCAGTACGCACTTCTGCGAGTCTGTCTCTCTGCAACTCTGGTTGACTGCACTAAGCGCAAGCCTTTCAGAGAAGGAACACAGACGCATAGTTGGGTAGTCTTCCCCCACCTCCTCCTCTCTCCCTAACTACAAGTACATTCCATATCCTGAAGTTGGGAAGGGCGTGGTTGCGTACTCCATGCGAACAGCGAAGGGGGCTGCACTTCTGGCGGGATAGTGCCGTGTCGGCAAAACCGTAATCACGTTCGTGTCCAGCACTAGAAATGACGGCAGTTATTCCACTGACAGACTTCCTTACGACATGTTCCGCTCACGTACGCAGCCACACCCTCCTTATCTCCTGGATACGGAGTGTATATCATGTCATACCATATCATGTGCATCATATCGAAAAATGTAAATTCTCATTGCGATCGTTCTTTTCATGAAAAAGAAAGGAGCTTGAGAAAACTTTGTCACAACAATGTTATCTAATGAAGTTACACTTCTTCAATATCACATTCAAAACAAATATCACACGTAGTATTGACAATAAGTTGACATGAGCTCATCGTCTGTTCTTCACTATGATATGCCGGGCTCGAGAAGTCGATTACATCGAGCGAGCGAGCCTTTTCTGCCCTCACGGAAACCCGTCACAATAGCTACTGCCCTAGTAATGTGTTGGTGACTTCTGAGATGAACTTGGAAACCGTTGGCCTGAGGCGGTAGTACGGTAGACATCGGGTATTCAATCGGAACCTGGAATTTCGACATTTTAGCACAGGACAGTGAGAAGTGTCTTTCCTGCAAGCGCTTCTTGAACGATTCAAAGATTAGAGCTCGATTAGGCCAGTCTCTCATGACGTCGACAAAAGTGCGCCTCTGTGAAGTTATCGTTGTACCGCTCCACAGTTGTTACCAGTCGCTTATCACTAAAGCGGGTCGGCGTGTCAGCGATACGTAAGGCCTCTTCACGCCAGCGCATAGCCATGTTTTTCATTCAGTGTACGTTGCGAAAAGAAACAACTGGCGCTGCGCCAAAACCCACGCCCGGCTGTCACGCCCCCGACTGATTTCGGTGATAACTGTAACTTTGAGAAAGAACTTTTTTTATTGCAGCGGTCCAACGATTAGCAGTGGAGCAAAGCAGTTGCTGAATCGTTTGAGTCGGAAAGTGTAAACGCACGCTAAGAAGATCGAAATACTGTAAACGCTGTCAATAAGAGTAGAGCTACCTTATTGTAGTCGACAGCAAGCGGATAGCCATGTGAAAGGTCTTTAACGAGAAATTGAGAGGTGTCTTCCATGTTCGTCAGGCTCACACTATGATTCATAGTGTGTAATTGACCTAGAATGGCACGGATAGCTGTATTTGCGAATACATGTGGAAATTAAACGATATTCCTGTACCTCGATTTTTTCAAGTTTTAATTTAGAGATGGCTAGCTCACCTGTATTGTGCCACTGCTGACATTCAGAAGTTGTCAACTCGTGATATGCTGGTCGAGGTAGTGGTTGGATTGAGGCTTGGTAACTTACTGGAACCATGGAATCTTCAGTTTGTGATTATTTCTACGCAAGGAATAGGAGAGGAATGACGATACTGTAACTTACAGGGACTGTGGTAGTGAGGATAAAGCTCTCCGGACCATGGATCGGGTGCCCACGGTGGAATATCGCCTGGTAATGTTGGTGCCAGCGGTAGGCTGAATTCCTGTAGAGGCTATAAATATGAATTGTAATTAAGAATTACGTCCGAAAGAGTTTAAACTTGAGTGTTTTGATTAAGGCCAACTGTATCGCTCAGAGGCGTGGTCCACGCTGAAGGTATGGGCGGAGTCACATCTGCTACCATTTATTCGTCATAGGCGTACTCTTCGTCATACTAGGAAGAGGAGGAGTGGCCAGTGAGGATGACACAATGGAGCTCCGTCCATACGACAAGCGTGGACTCGCTTGATTCAGACGGCTCCTCGATGCTCCAGCAACTCACCGGTTGTAGCAGATGCCAGTGGTCCATTTTTGAGACGAGTGCGGGAGGGAACAGAGAAAAGTCGCTGTTCTTGATCGGTCGCGGTCCGGGAGCGATTGGTAGAGGAGTGGCAAAGGGACTGAAATCACTGGTAAAGTGCGATTATTTACAAATTTTAGTGCAGTTCGGCTTGTTGGGGGCACTAAATGGTACTCAAGGAACTAGTTCAGGCCACCTTGTGAAGACATCAAAAGTCCGAAGTGGCTCACTTGGACCATTTCACAACATAAGAGGAGTTTGCAAGTCTTACTAAAGGGCAACCTGTTAGTTGAGGTGAACTGGCAAAAGGGATAGTGCAAAAATGTCCCTCCCAAGCCGAACAACGCCAAGATTTTTCAGGTGTACAGCTGGTGCTTTCTCCGCGTGCGTGCAAAAAGATTCGCAGCCCACGTTTTCATGCTTCTTTCACGTACCTCCCTCCTTCATTGTCGTCTCTGGGCGGTGGCAGTGGAAGAGCGGCTGTTGATTGGAGATTTCGAGGTGATTGCAGGAAAGAATCATCGAACGACAGCAATTTTGCCTTCAACGATGACCGCTTCTCCAGAAGCATTGTGCCCTCGACTTCGCTGAAATATGTCAGATGAAAAGACCCTCTCTCTTCTGGCGCGTTGATATGGCACAGTTACAACAGTGAGTTACTGATGAAGTTCCCTCTTCATTAACGTCATCTGCCACTCCCAGCAGGTACACACTTGTTCTTTACGGACGCTGGGGCGTTTCAGCGGAGGGGAGGGCTGGTTTTGACACGGCGCCAGCCCGTTCTCCACTAATTGTGGAGGAGGCGACCACAATTGGTGGACAGTAGGCTGGCGCTGCGCCAAACCAAACCGCCCTAAAGGTCGCAGCGTTCGCAGAGAACGAAGAGTAATGTGCTACAACAGCGCTTGCTGAGTTAAGGGCAATGTGTACGATGGCTAGGGGCGCGCAGTTACTGCTAACGTCATTGATGAAAGGGGTGAATGAAGGTGTGGCCAACGCCTCCTCATAACCCTTCCACCGATAACGCTTGGCAGCTAACCGCTGCCCTCAAGCCATTGGTACACACTGCTTTCGGTACTTCAGGCAAATTCCAAAGCAGGAGGCGGCGGTACCGCAGTAGGCTGTGTGAGAGCAGTAACAGCCGTACTAAGCGTCAGGGACTCACTTCAGCAGCGATGGGTGAGCCCGATTGATTCCGGCTTTCCATTCTTGTAGAACATTCGGCAACTACTCTGGACAAAGTACGTCCGATTCGATTTCGTGCTCACCAATCGATAGATCAGTAGACCACTAGACCCGTTTTTGATCACTGAAAACAGCAGATTATTTTATTTAGACGTGATCTTCGTGACGACATTCTCATGCAAAAAGCGTGTCGGTCGGGAGATCCTACTTTGCGACGATGGGGGCGGAGGCATGGCGCAACGATTTAACTGACTTATTCAGTGGATGGCGTTTTACGGCTTATTCAGAGTGCAGTAAATACTTATTCTCGTGCGGTTTGCCCGCCGAGCCGAGCCCTTATCCCGCAGATGGAGTGGGTGTGGCTGTGCACTTGCATTTTTCGTGCAACATTTCCAATTAAGGCAACTGTCATCCTGTCTTATGCTGGGCCACGACGTGACTGCAATTGTCCCAAAATGGCAGTATCCCAACGAAAGCCCAGTCGCAGCCACGCCCACTCCATCACAGGGATATGAAATGTGCTTTCTCTGCGCGTCGCCGCGAATTTGGTTTCCCGTTTATCGCGTTTAGCTCGCAGTGATGCTAAAAACAAAACCAGAAAAGGCTCGACTGAAGAAACAGAGAATGGAAGAAACGCCAACCTTCTTTGTGAGCTTCAGCCAAGCAAACGGCATCTTCGACGTTCACGAGGCTGTAGAAGGAGATTGGCAACTCACTCTCGCTCAATTCCAACATAGCATGGACCCTGAAAAGAGTCGACTTTGACTAAATTTGTACCAGTCCCACTTTCTGGTAGGTGGTTCTCCACTCACTTATCGTCCATTGACACGAGCGTGCCATCCAGCTGATGTTTTGTCTTCAGAATTTGATCCTCTGCAAGAACGTCTGTAGACGAAGGAGGGACAAATGGCCTGTAAGGTTGCCAAGTTATTGAAGAAAAATATTCAAAAAAAACTTCTAGTAGCGGTTATTAGAGAACTTTGTTCTCGGCAACTCACGTGCAAACTGCGATCATTCCCATTACTGGACCTGGATTGCTCCTTCCAAGAACGTACGATGATGGCAGGCCGTGCAGGGACAGCAACTTCCCTCGCATGTCTATCCGCTGGAATTTCGTAGTTTTTTCGATTTTGATCATTCTGAAAAGGCTCTAACCCTTTCCTACCTTACCCTGCCGTACCTCCACCCCCTTCCTCGTTACTGCGCCCCTCCTGATACTTTGGGATCAACTAGTTGCTGTGATTCTCTGGCGGCTGCAAAAACACCAAAAGCTAGTGCTAGATTTGTAGTCCCGAGAGATTCCAAGGAAAATTCCTTAAAGACACATTTTGCGATAACCAGACAAGCCAAGGAATGGGCGGAGATGCGCAACGGTTCCTTAGTGGTGGGCGGTTCCGTGAAGGTGGAGAGGATTAATTTCTCCACAGTAACCAGGGGATCGCAATAGCTAGCCTTTTTCACTTTTTGACTCATCTAATGCATTTTATTTCCTTAGCTGCACTATTGCACTATACTTACCAGGAATCCGCAGGTGTTGTCGAGAAGGCATCGAAATCGGGCGTTCACATTGCGTTCAAGATGTTGAGAGTTTTCTATAAAGAAGATTTTAGAGCGACTCACTCCTCACGCAGACAAACTGCGCTTACCTTGCTCGTAGAGATCCTGGGGATTCGTACTGCCAGGTGGAAGGGAATAGGCCAAATTCAGTTGTTGCCTAATGTCATCGCGATCCTCGGAATGGATGAGATCGTAGAGCGGTTGGTGAAGAACATCACTCTGCAAGCACAGGGCAGCTTCGCCAAATTTTCATGATCTGCGAAAGATACCCGTTGAAGTAGGGGTAGGGGCAAAACAATCGTTACGTATCGTGCTGGCGGGCGCGGAATGCGACGCCGCGCGCGACAGACGAGTCGTCCCGCCTGCTCTCTTGAATATGAGCGCCGAAGGGAAGGGAGAATCCAATATTGCCTGTCATAAAGTCTTGACTTTGCTTGAATTCATATGATTTTCGCTGCTCCAAATCGACAAATTGATACACGTCGGGAGTTTGCCGCCATGGTTGCACGGTACGCCGCGCGCGGCGGCACGACAGTCACGAACGATTGCCTTGTCCGTGCAATCTCCTCCCCCCCCCCCC
>MU914473.1:8595-22519 GCA_036418165.1 Cooperia oncophora
GAACACTCATACTGGCTGACACGCCCAACCGTCCGCAGCGAACTAGAGTGTACATCCTAATACTTCCGTTGAGCAGCTTTCACATATCCGTCTGTTGGTGGCTCTTATCATTCCCCACTGGCAAACAACTTTAAGCTTTTACTTTTTGTCGAAACTCGAGAGTTTAGCGGTCGAATCAATTCCGACTATAAAGGATAGAAACACTGAGCCTTTGCTCATTGATTCCATGGGCCACGGTGGTCAACATCAGTCGCAAGCGGAGTAAAGCTGCGAATAGATACTGACCCTTGTCGTACACTATATCACAACTTATCTCCCACCACCAATGTTCCCTAACCACCTCTGAATTGCTTACTGGAAGAAGTTCCCCAGGTGCTACTGCTTGAATTTTGTGGCTTCCTCTCTGAAATGGCCCTATGGTATCTTATCAGCTGTTGTTACGCCCTGCCACCCACCAATAATGTTCCCATCCTGCGCCCTATCTTACCAATTGGAACAAACGTCCGGTTGTTGATGTGGCCGGCGCGAATTAGGTAACCCACTCCTTCCAAGGCTCCTTATGGTATCTTATCAGCTGTTATCACTTCCTGCCACCCACCAATAATGTTCCCATCCTGCCCCCTATCTTACTTCTTGGAACCAACGTCTCGTCGTTGCTGCAACCCGCGCTATGAATTCGGTGGCCCCTATAAGACCCCTTTGGTATCTTATTAGCTCTTATCAGTTTCTGCCACCTACCAATAGTGTTCCTGCCCGACCCCTACATCACTTATCAGTTTGAGCGCTCTATCGCTCTTTTGAAGGAAGTTATGAATTTCCGGTCAAACACACATACAGACACACATAACACACACACCAACACACAAACTTAGCGGATTATATATAGTAGGATGTTAGTAGGCATGTCTGACTGTGAATATAAGAATGATATGAAAACACATCGGGTAAGAAATGGTTTGATAAGCTTCCAGAAAATAACAGTGATAGTGGTAAAAAAGTGTGATCAGTTGTGTTGCAAGCGATTTGGTGAGTGGTCGCCTTGTCGAGGCACCTATGCTCGAAGCCCTTTCTGAATGGCTTGCATTCGCTCTTTCACTGATACCACTTGTTCTACTTACTTGCAATAAGAATAACAAAACGAAGTCGGTGAGACAGAGAGGAGGCGGAAATGTGGGTTAATTTTCCTTTATCGTTATCGTATACAAGGCGCATTCCACGCTCTTTTTATGAGTAGTGCTGAGTCACTACGGTGATGACTTCATTGGTCCTTTCCTCTTCCTAGCCGTTCGGGAAGGAAGGGATGAGCTGAATGAGGAAACACAGTGGTACACTTGGTTCGACCCTCACTAGAGTGGGCATAAAAGATAGGCTGTACTGAGCGTTTCTGTGCGCGGACCCACGTTTGTCCCGCGAAAGGGTACGGAATGGAAGTTTGGAAGGGTGTTGTAGTACACTCTACTTAGCTGCGGACGGTTGGGCGTGTCAGCCAGTATGAGTGTGCACAGCGTCAAGGCCGTTCTCTGCCTTCTTGTTGAAGCGCGCATGCGACAAAAAGTGGTAGAAAACGAGTAATACGATCGATATGATACAGTCATATCATTTGTTCGCTTTAAAAACTGGTGGAGAACGGGTTTGGCACCGCGCCAAACGCAGCCGCACTGACACGCCCAACGGTCCGCAAAGAACTACATATAGCTGCGCGACTTTTGCAGCTGCACAACTCGTCCATTGCGCACCTAGCGAGGGTCGGGGTAATGAGAGGTAAACTCATGTTGTACATAGTATAGACTGATTTGCACTTTTTATTCCACTTTGTTGCAGGCCGATAGAAGTTCAAGAAGAGAAGTAGTGATAAATCTTTCTGTTGAATGCCCCAGAATGAGGACGATCTGCGGATGTATGTTTTCGCACGTTTCGCGATTAAGCTCCCAGTGATATCAATGATATATGACCGAGGTCGTTCGTACTCTACGGAATGTCTTATCTCGGTTTTCTCGGAACAAGATTGGTTGCTCAGAAGGCACTGGGAGTCACCTACCAGCCTCTGCTACTCACCACCGCTCATCACAACTCTGTGAACACCCACCGTGCAACTGAGTTCAGCAGTTCGATGTCCATGTAGCTGAGGGAGTAGGGATGACCTCTTCATCAGTTCTGAGAGCATAATAGTTGAGACATATCAGCGGTATTGTTTGTGAGGTGTAGAGATTCTGCCATTAAGCCCGGCCTTCGCACTCCTCCATTGCCTGTCAACAACTGCTGACGTCTTCGTCGCGCATATCACGCTGAATGGAATCATGGTCCTGACATAGAACTAGAACTTAGATTAAAGCTTCAAATTCGAAATAGTTGACCCTCTTTTTCAGGGCCCTTATCAGCCCTAATCAGCTACTATCAATCTTGCCTGTCCCGACAACCACCATATATGGTCGTACCCTACTCTCTGCATCGAAACCGGAACCAATGATTAACTGTAACTCTTAAGCGCGCTGTCATTTTTGCGAAAGTACGCAGACGCACAAAATACTTAGCGAATTATATAGATGACGGAGAGCGGATGACCATAACGATTGTGATGGATTGGTTATATTACCCGTACGTACTCCCTATCAGATTACGTCTCTTACTAGTGCTAGATTTCGATGAAAAGGTTTGTTTAGGAGGGAGCACGACGCGACCCAACGATACCACACAAAGACATTTCGAGAGATAACAGGGGTTTGCCTGATGGCCCTCCAGACCTACTCTTGAATGGAATGCTCAGAGATAAAATTGTTACGATATAGTGGGGAATCTTGCACGGTTCTGGAATGCACGGCTTTTTAACCGATGCAACCTGCGCGTAGATTTACGATTGAGGTGCTGCCGATGTCTGTGAAGTTTAGCGTGGAACGCACGGGGAACCTCCTATGTCAACGGCATGTGCTGGAAACCTGATTGCTCCTCAGTCCGAAGAAGTCGTTGCTTATATCCTGGCACTATTCAACTACTACTACCCCAGTTTTGCGAAAACAGGCCGGATCTTGATCGACTTTTTTCTACGGGGGCAGATTTGGCTGAAAGTTGGGTTCTAGGGGTAATTCGACCTCACGAATATCACATCCACTTGGCCTGAAAGTGCCTGGCGCCCGCGCCACAGGCGCCACTGATTTAGGGCATTTTGGCGCCGGCGCCTGTGCCGCCAGGCAGTTTCGGGAGAGCGGATGTGATATTCGTGTTCAGAGAGGTCGAATTACCCCTAGAACCCAACTTTCAGCCAAATCTGCCCCCGTAGAGAAAAGCCTATCAATATTCGACCCTGGAAACTGGGGTAGTAATAGTCGAACAGTGCCAAAAAACTGTACATCTGCTAGCAGCTTCCCTTGAAAAGCCATGAACATTGGAGACGGAGGGAAAAGAGTTCCACGCCTTGTCTCCGACATCCTATCTCTTTCTTCTCCAAAGGAGTTAGGGTAGTAGATCGAGATAAAAGTGGTGTGAGCCTCTATTCAATCCGATTGGAATGCAGGAAGGGAGGTACAAGGGAGAGTCCAAATTGAAATTGTAAGCAACCGAATGGTAGTTTACAAAATTTTTTGCAGTTGGTGGTCGATTGTAATTGGGCGATACTGTTTTCGCTCAGAGATTGGAGGCCTTGAATTCACATAGCTGTGTATTTGGGCGTGTAAGAGATGAATCAGCATTACCAATGAGTTCAAACGAATTTCTGACATATACGACTAATTCGTTGCACTGCCAGATCTTCACGAGAACCATGTAGGAACGGCATGACGCGGTTCTGGAGTAGGGAGGGTACGGTGAGCCATTCTAATGCCTTGCCGGAGTTTCCCCAACCAAATTGAGAATCAGCCGAAAAAATACAATTTTTTGCTTTCTTTTCTGCTTCACTTGCTTTTTTCCTTTGCTTTTTTGTGGCTGCCAAGACATATGTAAAGCATTTTAAAACCTTACTTCTTCAGGGACATTGTTCGGTAGGGTGTATCTACAATGTACTAGCAATATGTTCATGTTCCAGCTGCGACTCTCTCCGCGAGGCGAGGGTGCAGAACACGAAATCCAAATCGACGAGTGGTCGTGGAGTAGCCAAGCCTGAGTCAGACTCGTCTTTTACTGATCTCATTGTAGTTCCCCTGGGGAAAGCGAAGACGTGAGTACTGCTACAGCACTTGAGCTAGTAACCAAATGTTCTTATGAATTTGGAAAATAATCGAACGAACAATAATCTATCGAAATTGGCGGTTGTCGAAAAAACTTACTCAAGCCCGTTAAAAGAGAGTGTGTGCACAAGCGAGAGGGCGCACTGCGTGTCATAATTATAGGGACAGCCTGAATTTTTGCTAATCCGACTTGTCGCGCCTTCTGGAAGAGTTCTAGATTACCGATGGATCCCTTATGTCGAAAGAGCTTGATTACGCTTTTCTGCAATGATTTGTTCTCTAACTGACTAGAATCACTCTTTGACTTTTCGGGAACGCAGGTCCAATAGCAATAACTTGATTCTTTATCCCATATAAGAAACTATTCTAATACTGTATATGAATAGGTTTACTTGAAACTGCGGTTATCATACGTTGCGCTACATGTGCTCATGAACAGGGAAGGCAATGGTCAGTCACAGTTGGTCGACAAGGAGAGTCTCCTTTCACATTGATTCACCCCTCAATAAGCGACTAAGTGCACAACTGCAAGCTAGAAAGGCACATTGGTTCTGAAGACAGACCTTTCCAAACAAGAAGAAAAAGGAATTGGGCTATGCTCCACGAAATTACAAGGTGTTGCCATGTTCGGGTGAAGCGACTGTTGTGATGGTACTACTAGATTACAGGGTGACCTTAGAATTGAGAGCACGAGGAAGGAGCTTTAGGGGCATAATTTCTATTCATACGATCCCGACAGGGTTGGACCAACCGATACTACCACGAGGAACGTAGCAATGAATTGAGGAAGTTATGGCTTCTGCTCTACGATTCTTCTCAGTAACCTCCTCTTCCAACATTCCAAGTGACCTGAGGCGAAGAAAAGAAGTTAACTCTGCTATGGTTGTTTCTTGAACGAGAAGTGGAAATTCAAGAGATTTTCACGAGCCGTCTTCCGCTTTGGAACAGTGCCACATTTAAGACCACTTGCGCTGTGGGGTGCGTTATGCGCAACTGGATGGACAACCCGTCTTTCTTTATTGCCCTATTTGCCACTGAATTCCAAACAATACCAGAAATTTGCTAAGAACTGAATTACGCCAACCCTTCATCGTTCGCAGTGCTCAATTCTCAATAGTGCTGCTTTCCCAGCACTATTGAGAACTATTAGCAGCACTATTAGTTCAACAACAAGTTGGACTACCAGTGAAATGATGTTCTTCTCCTATGACCTGCCCCCTACTGCGAATCCGAGAACTAGAGAACTAAAGGAACTTCGTGTGCTCACAGCGAAGAATATCCACGACAACCTAAGTATAATCCAGAAGATAGATTGGTCGTAAATGCGTATGACGTGGAACGCGTGAGTCCCTGGAAAAATGGGTGGTCTGCCAGAGAAACGATTCGCTCGCATTAGAGCGTCAGTGCGTCCGCAATTACAACCCCTCTCACCATGAAATACGGAGTGTGCAGTGTGAGGATATAGTCTTCTGTCAAGATAACTGCTCGCACTTTCTTCAAAGATAAGAATGCCACGCGGGATAGACCACTTGAGAAGACAACCTCAAACTTGGTAATTAAACTTTATCTAATATACTAAGTAAATAACTAGTAAATATATACATCAATAATAAGCATTACAAGCGATATGAGAGCTGAGTAATGAGGCTATGAATAAGGGAATGAATAGGCATACTGAGAGCAATCCGAGAGCGAGGAGGCACAATTGGAGAAGGTACAAAAGAATACGTTCAAACAGCTACGATAATCAGGTCCATCAAAGGAGAAGCCATTGAATGTAAAGAGAGTTCGAACTAGAACAACTACGACTTAGGAATAATGATGAGGCCGGAATATTGAGGGAGAGATATTGAGCACCGGGAGTAAGAGAAATTCAGAAGACTGTAAGAGTTGAGGGGCCCAGCTGGGCCATCTGCTGCTTAACTAGTACGCCGTTTTTGCCCATCGCTCTGCTGACGCCTTCTTACTGGCATTCCTTCAATTGCTCATCGATTCGCTATAAATCAAGTTACAATGACTCATGGAGAGATAATGAGAAATCACTAAGAGAATAAGCTTAGAGATACAATTCAAACTAATGTAACTTCCCTAATCTTGAAAACGACTGTGTCGTCACAGTGGAACAGTTGAAGAGTTCACACAGTATTAGATCGATTCCTGAACCCATATGAATCACGGCCTGTGCTTGTTCTTTTTCGGAAGGGAAAACGACGTTATGCATCATTGCCACGACTTTTCGGAAACTTATGCATATTCCGTAAGAAATGGAAACTGTGAGTGACTGACTTCAATTAGCAAAACGGCGGAAAATGGCTCTAAAAAGGTATTCGAGTTAGTCATAGACAGAGTTATCCCGGAAAAACGTCTACCAAATCTTTCGGCTTATGGAACTCATGGTAACCACAGAATCTACGTACCGATGAGTTTCTCAAGGGAAAAGGTGTGCCATAAGGTCACGGTGTGTGATATGCACACCGAGATTGCGTCTCAATGAAACGAAAGACCATTTCGAGGTAGCAGGTTCTGTACCAGAAATCAGTTCGGAAAAGGCCCTGTTAGTCTCATCCAAGTCCGCCGAAGGCTCCCTTTAGTCTCATCCAAGTCCGCCGAAGGCTATCTCATTGAAGAGACTCTGACGATCAGCCCGCTTATTATTTGTGCAGTGAGTCGTACGCCGTATCGAGGAGAAACGAAGAACATCAACCTACCGCAAGAAACAATATCTATGGCTACCAACGTATTTTTGACAGAAGCTATCAACAAGAACGGTTATTTAGGAAAAGCAGATTTCCAACATATTGTTACATGCGGTATCATATTGGATTTTCACTAGTTATTTCTTACAGAGCTACGGTTACACGCAACAACCTCACAAAACGAAGTGAACGAAAACGTGACCAGAGTTCGGGAACTGGAAAGCAACATTCACAGGAAAAGGTGCAGCCTCACCACTTGTCGTCTTACATTAGTTTACTTATGTAGCCTCAACACTTTTTTTGCAAAAACCATGCAAAGTAACCCAAATATTGAAGTGCTCTGACTGACAGGATTTCACTATTAACCGATAGGTGACTAGTGTAATGCTGTGAGTAATAGTGTAAGTAAAGTCTTAGGTGGGAATTGTCATCACAAGTGACGACTCCTATCTACAAGTTCGGGTGAAAGGAATGAAGTAGGAGAAAATAGGAAAGAAGAGAGAAAAATAGGTTGAAAAATTGAACGACATTCTGGAAAAAGGGCTTCCAGACAAAACTTCTATTTCAAAATATCAGTAGCACAGAATTTCATAAGGAAAGTAGTAGGGTATGCCAGTTCAGTGAGGGTTATCAAATCAAAGGTGCATTACCGTATGCTCTCAAGGAAATTTCGCAAGTGGGCGTCTGGCTCACTGCCTTTTTAATCATTTGTGTGCTACTGTCCCGAACATAGAGTCATAGAGTGCGGATCACCTGCGGGTTCCTTAGAGAGGTAAGATCTGGAAGCAGGAATTATCGTTAGGGTGGCCTTCATCGCGGCTTCGCGCCGACAATCAACGTGCTAATGTCGCTAAAAGCGATGCTGTTAGAATTTCTGTCGATGATGGAGATGCTGCTTCAGAATCTGTAGCGGATGTTCGTGAGCGGAACCCCTTTCCTCCAGCGATATTCCGCAAAAAACTGAGATCCTTGCTCATGGTCAGATCTTCACTTACTCGTGTGACGACCACTTCATCCAAGCTTGTGCATCGAGCTTACTCGCTTGTGGAATGGCGATTCTTGCACTATGTCCTGTTCCATGTGAAAGAGTGGCGTACATCACTTCCATGTATCACTTCCTAGTGGCAACCTTCATCAACACAATTCAGAGAAAGGTGAAAAAAATACGGGGGCTGCGCCACATCGTTCAACAGTGCAGTTATTCAACAAAAGCTTCCAACAAATTCACAATGTTAAACGATTTTTTTGAAGCTGTGTTCACATGCTGAATCAAACCGCATAAGCCGTTACCCTATTAAGTTTCAAGCCCAAGAGCTCTAAAAACTGGCACACTTCGTGTAAACAGCTTTGCACACCAGTGCAATGTTGATGATACAAGATTTTCCTGCCTTAGTTTTAAGGGGGAAGAGCTCTCGTGCGTGTGGGTCCCTTTTCCTAGAAAGACCTCCCGACCTTTCGTGTAGAGTACTTCGTCCAGCACCGGAGTTCCTTTTCTCTAATAGGCCAGCTACCTGTAATGTGAAAAAGTGTGCCCTATTACGAACCTTATGAAGTGTGGGCCTTACTGGAGCACAAAACTGCAATTTCTATAGCCGAACTGACACTTGTGTTACCTCACTGCTCTTTATGGAACTTTTACTGTCATTCTCTAGTCGACTGAGCCACTTAAGGCGATACTTTGTTACACACTGCTGATCACTTTTTTTCGCAGAGGTCTCCATAATATTTTTTAACTTGCTGTTGCTCTTTACCGTCACCCTCAAGCCGTTCAGAATGGAACTCAGAAGAAATATTGTTAGGATAACATGAAGGCTGGGACACACTGAAACAAAAGTGTAAATGACCAGCCTGTCGCCAAAATACCACAGATATCGTGAACACTCTTCGAATAATAAAAATTCAGGTCCAATTCAGAGATGGAAAGTCCAGCAGAAGAATGTCGCGAGAGCGAGATTTTAAGGTGAATCCATTGCCCACTATTACGTTCCCCGCAAGGAAGCTCCATTTTCTCTTTGCGACTTTATTTAAAATCGGCTTACAAATCACTCACAATACGGACCTCGTCGTGGGCGCATAGAGAATCTACAGTTGTCTAGCCGCCCAGTTGGAATATCCGTCTCAAGTTCTCATTACAATCTACCCTGCGTATCCATGACTTATAGGTGCACTACATATTTCTGCTGTCCCGAGCTCGCTGTTACTTTTGAAATAATGCTGTGGTTACCAATGGATTTCTTATGCCGATGAATTCGAATACGTCCTTCTTAAATAATGTATATCTTTTTCATATATATTCACGCTCTTTGGGAACCGCTTCCAACCGTTTCGCAAGTGTAGGCCTACAAAAGGCTTTCCATTGCTTGTCATATACACAGCGCCGGACCCAAAGGCAGTAGAATGTTGATATCCCGATACGATGTAGAGCATTATAGATACTAAAACTTTACTGGTGGCTGGGAAAGTGATAGCAGCTAATAAGTCCCGATGAGGAGCATCAATACAAGAGGACACCAACTTCATGACGCCGGACCAGTTCTGATGCGATTCTTCAAGTTGCCAAGAAAAATCGGCGGTTTTTGCGAACGTACGGCTATTACGATGTTTTAAGATTTTTTCACTCGATCTCGATCTCCCCCTTTTATGTTCCAGGTGACCTGAAGCGAAAAAGTGAACATCGTTGTTGAGGTCCTCATACCCGAATCATGTAAGAATTCTACGCATGCCTCCCTCGATCTCAAAGCAACCTAGCTTCGGCCACGTCCCAAACCTGGTTTGAGGTCAGTTTTCGAAACTGATAGGACTGAGCCAACCTTCGTTCGCTGGAATGTAATTTCCAAACAATACCGGAATTGCGAGCTACGAGCAATCTGACAACATTCTTCAGATCTAAATTCTGCCACTGACACGTATTTGTCACTGATTTTCTGTCTTGATAACGTGGCCTTTCATGCGAGTTAATCACCAACAAGTTGGATGGTCATCTAAAACCGTGCTGATGTTAAGCAGCCTCAACTCGACTGTGGATCTAATAAGGAAATTCGACACTTTCACAGTGAAGGAGATCCACTGCGGCGGGAAGTGCTAAGGCACATTTGAAGCTTTCATACAGTACACCACTGATGCATTACCCGATATGAATTTCACCGGGAACTTTTTCTGCAGAAGGAAGAGCGAAAGAGCGGAAAAAGGCATGGTAACCAAGGTCATGCGTAAACTTATGCATATCATTATATCACAATCACTCTTCCAACTCGTTGAAAAACATGATGTTTTCCTGAGTGGCTCGTGGATACTTGCGAAGCGGCGGAAAGTGATTCCCGAAAAATCCGAGTCAGTTGAAGACAAATACATTTTTTGAGGAACATTGGTGACCACACTTTTCAAGAGGCACAGGAAATTTGGAGTAACGAAAATCTTGCCTGTTTCCACAATTACGATATGCAGCGCATGTTCACAGAAGAATTTTCCACTATCAAATTCTCTGTGGATGAAAGGGCGTGTCTGTTGAAACGGGTTCGGCGCAGCACCAACTATTCTGATCCAGTTGTTGATAGGGGTAAGCGACAACAGTTGGTCAAATGGACTGATGCGACAATATGGTTCAGAAACTCGGAAGTGGGTTTGACGTTGCAAACCAACCCCGGCCCCTTCCACCGCGGTGAACCAGACTGTACCAGCGTTCTGTAATAGACACGGCACAGTTCACTCAACAAATAATGGAACACAAATGCACAATATGTAGACATAATGAAACCCGAATCCCTTTTCAGGAGGAAGTTATAGACAAATCAAGCTCCTTGACATGAACAGTATTCAAGTCGATAACAATGGTGCTGACACACGCGATTCATTCAGTTATTGCTTCATATTCAGCATAAATGAAATAAAATATTCAAAGTTCTTTGCGAATTAGCTATCATCATGTAGCTAACAAGGCTTGAGCGAGAATGCTGCGGACTCCTTTGAACTCCACATTTTACTCATTCCCTCGTTCTAGCGTGTCCTTGAAACTTTTTCTGCCAGGAATGAGAAAACGAGACACTGAAGGCATTGCATAGGGCATCAGTCAGAGACAGGCTGCTAATTCCAGTGACGGTTAGCTTGTCTTGAGAAGAAGGGACGGAAAAAAACGCGAAAGACAGCGACGCTTTTCGAGAAGCTAGATGCCAACGTCTCACCTTTTTAGAGTGACAGTATTTAGGAATAGCAGGAGATCACAGGACTATGCATTTACCAGCGACTCAAATTAGTAATTTGTGCAGTCCCTTCAGGCGTTACTGTGGGCATTTTGGTTCATTTCAGTAGGCACTTGGCGAAGATGCTATTTTGGCATTTGAGTAGGCACTTGGCGAAGATGCTTTCAACTGGGAGGGTGAGAGACAGTGGCTGAGATGACTTTTCTTGCTCTAACTCATGAAAGGAAATCTCTGGAATGTAAACCCCGTATCACCCCAAATCCCCGCTGCAGCTTTTCACCTTGTGCGAGGGTGTCTCGATGATGAACAGCATGAGTAGTGCGCTCTTTTTTAACGCCGCTGGTCTGCACATGCAGTCGCGGATTGAGCTGTGTACGCAGTCGGCGATGCGCACTGCCTGCACTGCACGCACCTGGCAGGCGAGTGCACTCAGACGAGAGTCGCAGCAAGAACGGCGCAGCCACCAGCAAGTCATGCGAATACAGTACGTCAAAGTTGCATCTTTTTAAATTTTTGTTGTTGCTCCCTTGCTGAAAAATCCACCCGAATCTAGAACCAAAAAAATTAGGGTGTGTTTTTAAATAGCTATCACCCATCATCAGTGAGCGACAGACGTGGCTGGCCGTTCCGAAATTACACCATTTTGCACTCATATTTAGCACATCTCGAAATTCGCTCCGATCTAGTGCTATTGGGGCTAATAGAATACCGATCTGATTACATTCACGGCCCATTGCTCATAACTTTTCGAGAGTCACATCAGAGAGTAAGCGTGCAAAAGTGGACCTATCGCTCGTGAACCGCGTCCGGAAGCAAGTAAACTATACAAGATTCTCTTTCAAGGCACTGGCGTCTTGTCAACACCCCTGAACAAAGGCATTGTTCATTCTTTGTCCCAACCAAAGCTTTTCCCCAGGCTCTATGAACCACATAATGTGATGTGATCCTTCAGAATCCTATGAAGTTTTTCGGAAACGCCCACAACTTCTAGTATGAATAGGCTCATTTTGTAATGTATACAGCAAGCAAGCAGTTAATTCAACGGAGCTTCATTTTATTCGATCCCGTCAACGAAAAATTAAGCTGGGAAATCCTGTGTGAAAAGCAGTTCGATTGTACATTTAAAGTAGTGTCGGTCCTTGGAGAAAAGTAAAACATCATGTTTATACTGCTGAGTAACTCGTTGATATCCTCAATTAATTTTCATCACAAGTTCAATTCGGTCATGATTCCTCCTAAAACAGCGTGGAAAATGATTGCAATAATCTCACTTTTATCGTGACTGGAAGTATAAAGTTTGCTTATTCAGCACTACTAGTTGATCCTATAGGCGCCCTCGTCGCATTGCGACGACTCCAGGGCAAACAGTGCGTGATTCCGACACTGTGCTTACTACTGACGCCACAAATCTTTCCTTGAACCTTCGAGCTTTCATCAGATAGCCAGGGAATGATTTGAACAATGGGTAGCGTAACGCGTCCTGCTCCAACCACTGCACAACTTATCGCGCGATCCTTGCGTTGGCACTGAAGGGGAAGTCCGCCAACTTACCATGGAATTTTGAATGGAGACCTGGGTAGGTCGATAGAGTCTATAAGGTTATTTACAAATATAGATAGCAAAACTGCAAGCATAAGCGAGGAATCGCATACGTCAAATCGAGTCGTTGGCCGTCAAAGGGAGGTATTTAGGTCGTGGTGCCCTTCTCAGAAAAGGTTTGCTGTGGTTTGTTGCATGTTGTAGGGGTCCATATAAGGATCACAAAAATGGGTTTCGTTTTTGCTATGCGCTTCTGGGGAGGTCAAAAATGGGTGAAAAGTTTGCTGGGGAAAAGCGATTTTGAACCATTTTCTAGGCTTTTTTCTATCTCTAATGTTGAGTATGCACAGCAAATGAGACCTTCGTCGACACTGCATCGAAAACAGTACAAGTCAAGGTGAAAAAAGTACTTTGGCACACAGTGAGGCAGCATTGTAGTTTCTCAAGTGATTCTCGCAGCATCCCAACCCGCAGTTAGGGGGGGGGTATTCAGAGCCATGTTGGCGCCAAATGACCTAGGCGCCAGTTATAAAGGTCAGAACCGTGATCAGGGCCGTCAATAACCTCTATATACAGACTTTCAGCGAAAATTTTCTTCTCGAGCTGAGCGCTTAACAGCCCATGGCAAATCGGCGATAGGATGCGCCGTGGTCGAAAAATGAGTGTCGTACTCGTGAGTAGGGTATCCAGTCATCCCCGGAGCCCAACTTTCAGCAAGAGTTTCAGTAATGTTTCGAGAGCGCAATAGTTAAGTAGGGTCGACTCGTGAAGTTTGAGTGTACAGAATGAGCTCTTAAATGGCATATATCCATGTTATATACATCACCACGCACGCAGGAACACAAGGAGACAGAAATCCGAAAAACGCATAAAGTATCCGAAAAATGCAAAAAATCCGGCGCCAAGAGGATCCGATCCGCAAACCTTCTCCGTAAGAGCCGACCGCACTATCCACTCCGCCATCCGCCGACCACGGAACACTGGTTGCGGGAGTCGTTGAAGTAACTTCGGTACTACTTTTCTCCATGCACTTTCTTTTTGACTTTATTTTGCTCTCTTTTCGATACATAGTGAAGGAACACCTCATAAACTATGCACTCTCAAAGTTACAGCTACAACAGAGCCCAATAAGACGGTTAAAATCGCCCTTTCTTGTTTTCACTCAGTTTTTGACCTCCCCAGAAACGCATAGCAAAAATGAAACCCATTTTTGTAATCCTTGTATGGACCCCTACAACAAGCAACAAACCATTTTCAAAAAGCGCGCCACGACCTGAAAGACCTATCTTGTTAGAGGCTGATTCCAGCTAGACTTAACTATAGTCGTTAATGAATA
>MU914474.1:0-10799 GCA_036418165.1 Cooperia oncophora
ATTCGCTAGAATAAACCTATTTTCCACAGCTCTAAGGCAATCTTACCACTTGGATCGAGATCGCAGCCAAATTTGATGCCACCTATGAGGTCCTAGATGTCGGGATGTTGAAAGTAAACTGGATATGGAAGGAGCGAATGAAAGAAAACCGATCGAAAAAATGCTGAAAAGCAGGGAAAGTAAAGTTCGCTCGACGCCACTTTCGCTAAAATCAAACAGCTGGGGCAACCTACTCTTCGCCAGCGAAAGGACATTAGGTCCGTCTGAAGAACGAGTTGCGTGCTTGATAACAATGTATTGTGCTGTCCCGGAGTCTTATTGCATCTAAACGTTTAGTAACGATGTACAACTATAGTGTACTTCATTGCGGACGGTTGGGCGTGTTCGTGCGGCTGCGTTTGGCGCGGTGCCAAACTCGTTCTCCACGAGTTGTTCAAGCGAGCAAATGACAATACTGTATCATACCTTTCGTATTACTTGTTTTCTACTGCTTTTTGTCGCATGCCCGTTTCAACAAGAAGGCAGAGAACAGCTCAAAGAGGGTGACACACTCATACTGGCTGACACGCCCAACCGTCCGCAGCGAAGTAGAGTGTATCTCGATAACCAGGGAAAACCTCTAACTTGTTAATTTCCATGAAACTTGGAAATTTTGCTGTCTTCCGGGTTTTCAAAATAGTTTCACACTGTTACCAAACATCCAGATGCATAGAGTTTCTCTCCGGACAGCACAATACTTACCAGGGAAGTCCACCAACTTACCATGGAACTTTGAATGGAGACCTGGGTAGATCGATAGAGTCTATAAGGTTATTTACAAATATAGATAGCAAAACTGCAACCTGCATTTCACAAGCAACTTATGAGCAGGTAAAGTTTGTAATGGTGCAGTAGGGTGGAGGCTTGGTGGTGAGCTGTGAAGCATAAGCGAAAGCCTCACCCTACTGCACCATTACAAACTTTACCTGCTCATAAGTTGCTTGTGAAATGCAGGTTGCAGTTTTGCTATCTATATTTGTAAATAACCTTATAGACTCTATCGATCTACCCAGGTCTCCTTCAAAGTTCCACTGTAAGTTGGCGGACTGTCCTGGATAGTTATCAAGTATGCAAGACGTCATCTGGACGGAACTAATGTCCTTTCGCTGATGAAGAGGAGGTTGCCCCAGCCGTTTGATGTTCAGTGGAGGTGGCGGTGAACAAGCGCTACTTTCCGCATTTGTCCGTGACTTGTTGATCGGACTTTCCCCATCAATTCCTTCCATATCCAGTTATGTTCCAGCATCCCGACATCTAGCACTGCCTCACAGATGGCACTGAATTTGGCTGAGATGTCGGCCCAAGTGATGATATGGCCACTAGAGCCGCTGGAAACGCGTTGATTTTGGAGAATAACTCCCGGAAGTAATTTTTCTTTTCGTCGAACTTATTCTGAGGTCTTTCCGTGCGAAATCGCCCGAAAATGGACAACACTGTTCGTCCTAGAATCTTCACAACTCTGGGAGATAGTCCAACCCTTCGTACCTGCTTTAAGTTGTCCCGAAAGCTCGCGACATCTTTTTTGAATCTCGTATTAAATCTTTCCGGAGCTATTTCGAGGTTCACTTATGTGGTCTATGGGAACTGTTGGTTCACCGTCCCTCGCAGTCACTGTTCTCATATCCAAAACGGTAGATGAAATTCATGATTTCCGCCGCACTTCGCTATATGAATCTCCACCAAGTCAAGTGGTTGGTAGCACGCGCGGCATTTGCTCCGAGTTAGGTCCCGATGCTACTCTTCACACTACTGCGTTGAAAAACCCGATCGCTTTCGCTCAGAGACACATGTTACAGCTGGGGGACGGGGGCTGATAGTCACGCACAGCCAGACTATGCGTGGTCTACCATGTGTCTTTAAGTGACTTCTACCAGAGAGGCCAGCTGCCCCGGAGTTGGACCTACTGCCTCCCTTGATCAGAACCAATAAGTGCGAATCAACTGGCTATTTAGTCCCTACACTTGAATGTTCGAAAAGCACAAATAACAAAGTTTCCACTCCCCCAAGAAACTATTGAAGTTCGGTCGAAGTTTTGTCATGAGTTGACCAACACTTGAATGGGAGTGCATGTGGACAGGGCACGCCATCGTTGTGATCATCACAAGGGGGGGGGGTCGTATTTGGTCAGAGAAAATTTTTTTGATAGTTGATTTCTCTTGTTTCACGGACGCTGTAAAGGGGGGGGGTCGTACTTGGTCATTTTTGGGAGGGGGGTCGTATTTGGTCAGTTCATGGACGCACTACTATTTCCGACACTTGAAAATTAATTCTGACGACCTCCCCCCCCCCCCCGCTCGACGGCTCGGTTCGATGAGGAAGGACAGAGGGAGGGTCGTACCAACTCCCAAAAGGGGGGGTCGTATTTTAGTATGGAATTAGGGGGTCGTAATTTTCAGAAAATGATCACAATGCGATGGCGTGCCCTGCATGTGGGTACTGTCTACAATTTCTCTACCGCTCTCGCCAAACGAGCTAATTCAACAACTCATAACATCACTGGATACGGAGGAGGTGTCTCTGGGTGAAGAAGCTTCGAAACCGTCAGTGGCTGGATCCTCCAGAAAGGGCAGAACCGGTCCTGCAATCCTTTCAATCCAACGGGACTGTAATACCGTGCATTGGTGGTGTTAACCGCAGAGATTTCCCAATGAAGTTCCTTCTCATCAGAGCTGTAGTAGCCAGCAAACCCTATGGTACAACTGCGAAGGGAGGGAGGATGAAAATGATCACCATTTGGACCGGACCACAACCGAGCAGTGTTTGCCTACTCCACCACAGCTCAGGGTCACACATTTTGAAAATGACACTGCTCGAGATCCGAAGTTCAGCTGTGAATTCCACCCAAGTCTTCGTGTGGCCCTGACTTGGCTCTTTCTGACTGCCATCTGAACTGATCCCTCAGCGGAAAAGTTCCCTTTCGGAAGCAAGGCAACCACTCTTTGTTTGGTGGTTGGCAACAAGTTGCCGATGAAGGCACTATTTATATTGTTGATCAAAATTGCTTCTCACTGCATATAAACTTGACTCGAAAAAGAAAGTTCGAAAATGTCATAAACTTTCGGGAAAACCTAATAGATGGCAGCTTTTTCTGGTTTAAGAGGACTCCTCCTTCTTAACCTTAATTAAAAGAAAGCAGTGTATCAACTCTTCACTCGGGGGAAATGTCAAAAAATCCTCCAGAGTTCAATGAGACTGAATATTGCTCTGGCCTTGCAGACATTGCGACTAGTCGTTGTCGGGATAAAAAAATAAGTACTACACTCCGTACTCGTACAGAAATGTTGCAGATCATTTTCAACATTAAGGGGTGCAACATATCAAAATTCGAAACGATTTAGTCATATAAAAAAGTTACACATAAAAAACCTTTGCCAATTAATTTTTGGCCGCTACTGTAACTCTATCTGCATGTATCCACCAGCCCGCCTAGCCATTCTTCCTTGCAGTTTTCTGTCCATCCAAAAATGCAAGTAAAAATTGCTTCTTCAGAAAAAGGGCACATTCGATCTCTTTCTCTCTCCCTAGTTATGCTTTCCCGATCGTTCCCAAGACCTGAGCACGTAAGAGTTAGATCTCGGGAAAAGAAAAGCAAGAGACTTGCAGAGAAAAGAGCTGGGAACGGCAGAAGCTGGCACAAGGACTTGGATGAAAGGAAAAAGAACACTGGACTATGAAAGGAAAAGAAAAATTATCTTAAAGAGAGCTCCGAGAAAGAAAGAGACTTCAACAGAATGATGATCAGATAAAAGAGAGTATGTGTGCATTATATAAGCGCAGAAGAAACAAGAAAAGCCGAAAAGTTTGAACACAAGAGAAGCTGAAAAGCAGAAAAAGACTTTCATAAAGAACACAGGAACCAACCTAGGTGACCAGAAATTGAATCTCAAACCACGACCCCTCAGTGCACCGCATTGCGATGAGTAGAAGTGCCTACGTTCCCCCCCCCCCTCCTATCGACACCTTCAAATACTGTGGAAAGTGGTGTAGTTTTCTAATCTTTCCCAAAACCCTGCACTCTTACCTCTTGATACCATAGTTGTTGAATCGATAATTCATAAGAAAACACTGAAGCTCGTAGAAAAGAAAGGAGAAATGATAATAGTAGAAATCGTTGAATAAAATGAAGTAAGAATAAGAACCGACACAGCAGAATAGCCTCAGTGAAGATGAATATATCAAGAGCAGAAGAGAAGTGAACGAAAAAATTCAAGTACAGTACAGCAGCTATACAAATGTCATATCAAATGCCAAAGTAACTGAGGATGGCCGAAAGTACTTTTGCTTCGCACCCGCACTCTAACCGCCCTTCATTCTACCTCATTGCTCAGAAGCTTCCCCTCATTCCTCTCCTCTCCCCCCCCACCTAGGCACTATATTAGTTGCATTGCTTCGACTACTAAGTGCTGTAACGACAGAAGTACGACTAAGGGACGAGAATGCCCTGTGGCCCAGATAACCGCGATTTTGAATGAATTTCAGAGTCAATGTATCGAAACCTTGAAGACAGACTAGAAAGAGGAGGGGCTAGTTGGGCTGACCGACACGCAGAAAGATAGGTAGAGAAACGGACACAGAGAGACAGACAGGCACAGACAGATACAGAATGCAGACAGTCAGAGAGACGGATAGACTAGACATATACAGAAAGATGGACGCAGACGGTCGGACAGAAAAGGAGGGACACGGATGGACAGCGCCCAGACGGACGGGCACAGACAGACACGGACAGACACGCGGACGGACAGAACAAGAAGTGAACGGACACGAACAGAGGGGAAAGACACGGACTGACGCGGACTGACACCCACCTGGACGTTGCATGCGAGACGCGGACGATACTCACACGGACTGACGGGACTTGACGGTCCGGCGCGACGGTCGATCCACTGCTGCACAACCTCCTTAGCTCGTGACGTGGACTATAGTCGCCCTTGTGGATCTGAAATGAACTCAATTAAGAAATAATGGCTGAGAAAGTAGCGAAAACTTCCGATTTACCTATAGTCCTTACGCGGTTAGACTGTGGATCGCGGGAGAAAAAGGCAGTTTCATTCGAGCGACCCACGCAATCGCCCAACACCTGAAAATCAGCTCATGTCAGATAACTACAATATGGACTACAGTTATGGCTACAGTGGACTGATTACCGTAATAGGTAACTAGTAACTAGCAATCACAAAACAGTACAACGACTACGGTAGTCAAATGACTACAGCATATTCTATTTCAATAACTATTCCCACTAGACTGCACGAAGTTGAACTAAGACGACAGCCCCTACCTATCATTAGGTGTGCGACGGCGGATCCTCTGTACATAGAAGAATCCATTCTTGGACCTCAGTGGATCTAAAACCGAAAATACAATTTGAAAAAATGTTGAACAGTTCTTCAAAGCAAATCCTTGGGAGGCAATGGGAAACCGAAAAATAATTCTTTAATACCTGGAGCGGCGTCATGTGCATGGCACGCGCTGATCTTGGGGAATAGAATCAAGCAGCGCAGTCAGCTTGAGTCGGGCGCGACGCAATTGACTTCACAGCTGACACCTGAAGAACTAAGCATGAACATGGAATACTCTGCCGGAAATCTACGTTGATGTCTGAGAATACGCACGAAATGGAAGCGACACATTCCTGTACAAAGTACTGCCAGCAATTAAAAAGCAGAGATGACTGAATGAAATGAATTCATAACGAAATAGCAGTAAAATACATGAGATGAAAGATGACCGAAAAGAAAGGCCAGTTCAAGGTTAGCCTCAGAAATCGATGTAAAATCGATGAGAACTTTTGGTGTGCGCTCAGAGGAGTTTGGCGCGGCGCAGTTTGTCGACGAGGGGGCATTCTTTTTTCATAGATGTGCCAACCCATCTAGGTAGCCTTTTCTCGAGTTGACACGTTTTAGGATGGTGGCTAGACTATCTTGCACCAGCTTCACAAGGGTTCACAAGTTTTACCAGGGTGAGATTTGTAAACCGGAACTAGGGAAGCAATGGTAGTACAAAATGCCCCCCCCGTCGACAAACAGCGCCGTTTGGCGCAACTTGTAGACCCGGTGCGTTACAGCCCCACCTTATCGCATTACTGGAGATCTCAGGCAGGACATCCCATGAGCAAAAGATCTCGCTATTCTATCATTGGCAGTTTGGGTTGCCTATCGAGGGTCACCAATCGATGTTCCTCGAAGCAGACGGCTGATATAGGGTAGGGTCGGGGGAAGAGACCGTCTCAGGGATCGATCACAGGGTCGAAGACCACAAAGGCAGGAGAGGGTAGGTGGTTGTTGGACACCATGGTGGCGGATTGATCGATTGACCCCGTACCCCTTGAGCCATGGTGGACTGACCTGCACCGTCGTGTGATGCCGTAGTAAATGGAGGCGAAACAATAACACTTTCCCTATTTGAGCTTCTCCTTCTCTACCAAATCCGGTCCAGGGCTCGAATCCCGGTGCTTCCACTCAGGCCAAGCGTTTCCAACACTGCGGGGCGGCACCAGGGCTGACATATTCTCTAGATATCATTTCCATGTAAATGGACGTTGTTACACACTGACAGTTAATATCGGGCTTACTCCTTTCATAGGTTTTCACCAAGTTATAAAGCAGACTGTTGGAAATCTCGGGCTATGCAGACGCCGCGCATATAGGGAATACTGCGGCAGGCTGACCTCTCGTGGAGTCCTAACCGTTGCCCCACCAGGATGTGTCTGGGAGGATAAGAACACTAACTTGCACATCGACTGGCCCCCTACTCATTCTATAGGCCACATCGCACTCAGCAAGCAACTACGATTCTGAATAGATTAGAAATCCCGAGCTACACCCCAAAAATGGGGTTGTCTACGACGATGTCTTTATCTTTTTATGTTTTATCCCTCCCTATCGAAGTAAAAAAAAACTGGTGCATCAATAGCACCCTCAAGAGGACCAGCCAAGGCCCCAAAGGCTATTCTTAGTTGGTTCCACTTTTCCGTTTTTCATTGTGCGGCAGTATAACGAGACAGGAGATAAAGTAACCAGGGTGGATCTCATCTCGTTGGTAAGCATAAGGGTTTCATGTCTTCCCGAACGTGTACTACCTTGATTCTGGAATAGCGCTGCTTTTGGAGCTTACTGCCTTTGAGTAACCCTTGATCCAACCTATACAACCAACTTCATGATATACCTTCATATTCTGAAGCAGTATTTCAGACAGGTCGCATTCAACCGACGTGGGCTGAGGGAGAAACCACTTGTTCACACGAATACGGAGACCGACAGACGATACTGTTGAAATTCTCAGGCTGGGGATGATTTAGCGTTCAAATAATATAATACTGGATGAGAAAGTTGAAAAAAAAACAATGTGAGGAGATAGATAGGCCCACACGAGCGAGCACCGCAGTGTGAAAAAGACAGGCGGCCCACTTTGTTGATTGAAACGGTGACCAACGCTCGCCAATTTGATCTGCAGTACTACAGTAGCACATTGTTTCTAGAAATTACCATATTTCATATCTTAGGGAAGTTACCTTTTCTTCACCAATCCGCTAAACCTCGGCACTTACCATTGAGGGCTTCACTTGTTAGGACAAAAAGTGATTCACATTGTGAAAAGGGTTATACCTATGTCCCTTCAGAAGTCTGGTTTGGTCTTAGTTGCGGAGTCCGTGAATCTGATCGCATCAAAATCCTGTAACTACAGCCTTGTCCGCTTGGGCTAGTCCTAGGTTGGGTTTGGTGCGGCACCGGAGAGTTCTTCACCAATTGTTGAAACGAACAAGCTGCAATAATTGATGGAGAACGGGCTGGCGCTGCGCCAAATCTAGCCCGATGACACGCCCCAGCATCCGCGGCGAACAAGACGGCAACTTATCGTGGAAAAGTAAATCCCTATTGCAACAGAGTGCTATAGATAAGAAAACTTCGCCACCGAGTGGAGCTGATCAATCGCTTCTTGGGATGCGGCACGCATTCTAATTCCACTCGGAGTCGTAGTGGGCTTTTCGAATTATGTGACCTACACAATGACTTGCGAGGGGCAGCCGATGTACAAATCAATTTGTCCTCCCTGACGAGTCTGGTACCAAATTACCGTCCCCGAATGGGATAAGGCTTGGTTGGCCTGAGCAAGAGCCGATACGGAATTCTAATCCCGAACTGCATGCGCGGCAAGCGTGCCAATTGCTGCTATACCATCTCCGCCTAGAATAAATCACTCTCTTGAACAACTGGACCAACAGCGAGGATGATGCCGAAGGAGGCGCCATGAGAATTTCTGTCATGATTATGGAGGCACTTCACTGATCTGCCCCAAGCATTAGAATTTTCGCTGAGCTGCTACGCTAGCGACATTATAGTGATTCATGTTGTCCTTCATTCTTATACTAGTATTAGTGCAGAAGCAATTTCTCACGGCGAAGATATTCAATGACAAAGTGGTGTTGCTCTACAGTACATGGTAGAGGAATCGAGTCGTGTATCGGACCTCGTCCAGGCCCATTCAGTCCTCGAGTGATGCAGGTGCTTGAAGGATTGAATATTGAGTGGCTCAGTTTCTGGAGCTCTGACTTCACAGAAGAACCTGTTTCTGAAGCTTACATGCATGGCCGCGTTCATACTTCATGAAACGTGCGATTTCCAGTTTGTGTATAGCTTTTTTCATATGGTCAGCTCTCTTGAGATTTTTATATGTCGTACCTATCGATGTTCAAAATAAACTGCAACATTCGAGCTTGGATAAAGTGTGCAGCACTCACATTTTTCTATGACAAGAACTTTTCAAAGTGTCCACATGGCCAGCACAACGTTCCATCTTTTCGAATTCTGAAGGATTTCTAGACGTTAGTTCTGAGTGAGAAAGTAAATTACTGATTTGTCTGATGATTTAGAAAGGAGGATCCCCTTTGGACCAGAAAAAGCTGTCATGAATACGAAGGAGCCGATACGAAGTGCTGGACTATATCCCAAGGGGTGTGAAGGTTCTAGAACGCACAGTGTTGTCGGTTTTCGGAAGATTCCGCTCGGAGAGACCTCATAATAAGTTTGACGAGCAGGAAAATTACCTCTGGGATTCACTCGCCAGAATAAACGCTTTTCCATAGCCCTAGGCGTTCGGTTTTGAAATCGCAGCCGAATTCAGTGCCGCTAGTGAGGTGAATGCTGGATTTCGGGATGTTGGAACAGAACTGGCTATGGAAGGAGTGGATGGACTAAGTCCGACCGAAAACCCGCTGATAAGCACGGAAAGTACAGTTTAATCATCACCACTTTCACCAAATATGAAATAGCTAGGACAACGTCTTCTTCATCAGCGAGAGGACATTGCTTTCGCTAGATAACGATGCGTACTTGATAACGAAGTGTTGCGCTGTCTTGAAGTCTCACTGCATCTGAATGTTTGGTAGCAGTGTGAAACCATTTCGAAAATTCAAAAGACAGTAAATGCTTCCAAGTTTTTCTCTTGTCATGAAATTTTTGAGGTTTGCTGTTTTTTGGATTTCAAAATAGTTTTACACTGCTTTCAAACACCTGAATGCAATGAGACTCCACCTCAGCACAACAGTTCGTCATCAAGTAAGCAAGACGCTATTTGGGCACTAAATAGTGCTCTGGTGTTGTGACGGAGAGACGTTGCCATATGCCGTTCGAATGTTCAGCAAAAGTAGCGGTTGAGCATACTTGATTCCCGTGGCTTTTCGAACGATATATATATGACCGTGTTTTTCATTTGCTTTTTCATATCAGTTGCTTATCTCTCATCGATTTGGTTGTTTAGCGGGGGGAGGGGGTAAATAGCGCATGTGAAAAGGGAAAAGCCGCGAGAATACGAACCCCTTCATACCATTTCTTAGATTTTGCCCAACTTTCTGCCACTTTTTCCGGAATTTCCCGATTTTCCTATTTTTCCCCAAAAACTTCGCTGGCGAGTGGGGGTGGTGGGTACAATGGTACACATGAAGCAGGAAAAATCACAGAAAATCAGACAACCTTTTAGAAGGTCAGGAGGGAATTACGACCCCCTCCCCCTCTTGACAACGAACAAGTACGCCTCCATCTCTTTACAACGTCTGTGAAACAAGAAAAATCAACTATCAGAACAAATTTTCTCACCCAAAATATGCCCCCGCCCCTCTCTCAGCGACCAAATATGACCCCTCTTGTAGGGTATCTCCAACAACGATGTGTCCTGGTTCCAGAACCTTCACAACACTCGGGAGTTAATCCAACACTTCGCATCCAGGGTACAGCATCGTGACGTGTGAAATGGTGGTGTAGGTACGCCCCCCCCTTCCCCAACACCTATCCTACCAATTTCCCGCATTTTCCAGTTTTTCCACCCAAAATCCACCCAAGAATTCTTCGTTGAGCAGGGCGGGGGGGGGGGGGGGGGGGGGAGGGGGCATATATGTATAATAGTACACACGGAACCAAAAATCGCCCGAAAAGACAACAAACAGCCAGGAAAAATTTTCTCTCAACGCGCCAAATTTCTCTCGAAGGTATATACGATCCCCTTCTCCAAAAAACGACCAAATACGACCCTCCACGGCAGAAAAAGGACGACTCTCTTTGTGTCATACAACGATGCTGTACCCTGTTCGTGTTGGCTCCTTTATATTCATGGCAGCTTTCTTAGTTCAAGAGGACTCCTCCTTCTCGGCTCACTAGACAAAGCAGTGATTCACTTCCGCACCCAGAAGTTACGTCTGAATCCTTGAGAATTCAAAAGACGGAACATTGTTTCGGCCTTGCAGACTCCTTCGTAATGAGTCATTG